>CM040925.1:11918647-12026147 GCA_023029165.1 Gobiocypris rarus
CCGCCACCATCCTCCTCCTCTTCACCCTCACCCTCACCCCATCACCATCATCTGACGGACTTCATCCCGCTGGCAGGACTTACTTTTTGAGGAATTATTCATGGGAAGAGGACTGAGGAAAACTAAGTGACACTAAATCGGTGCCTTTGGAGAACTTCGCTAAACTCACTTTTTGCGGATATAAACACATTTTATCCATATTTTCCACACACGCAATGCCTAAATATCAGATTTGGGGGGCGTGTCATGTTATTTCGTTTAGTTTTTAGGAGAATTCTCTTTGAAGACGAGCTAAAATCTGTTAGCCTGCTAGCCGAACGTCTTTATTAGCCGGATCATTAGCCTCAGTTATTTTAACCCGTTAAAGTTCAACAAACTGGGGTTTTTAAAAACTTAATATACTTGACATGGTTTGACACTAGTATTTGTTAATATTAATACACGATTTTTGTATTTATATGAGAAAAAAAACAGTTAAGATACATTGTGTCGCGAGAATGTTGTTAGCTGGTTAGCTTTAGTAGCTACAGAAAAGGCACTTAAATATATGTAAATTAATATTTACAAAACGCAAGATATAAATGACTGTTTTACACAAAAGTGCAAGGCCTTTTTTAATATAAACAGTTAAATTGTATTTTCCCCTCTTATTTGCTTGTTTCTTGATCCCCCACTGAGTACATTAAAAGATGTAGTGAGAAGTTTTATTTGTGTATAAAATTAAAATTAGTTTGGCATTTACTGCAGTTTTGTAACTGCATTCGACTGCAATGATGGATGGGTTATATTTATAGCTATTTAGATATCCCATCCAAAGATTGCATTGATTTTAATAACATTACACTACATTTTTTGGACTGACACTCGTTTTGAACCATGTCTGGAGAAGTGCGTTTGAAAAAGTTGGAAAAACTAATTCTGGATGGTCCTGTCCAGTCTAATAGACAGTGTTTTAGTGTGGAAACTCTTCTGGATGTTCTCATCTGCCTTTATGATGAGTGCACCAATTCCCCACTCAGAAGAGAGAAGAACATTGCTGAGTTTTTGGAATGGGGTGAGTATGGTGCTGCTTTAAAGACATTTATGCTTCTTAAAATCAATGCATTTCACTACCAGACCATTTGAAATCAATTTCATCTTTAACCCATATTAAATCAATGCATTTAATGTTCAAGCCACCTTAAACCCATGCTTTTTATGTTTCAAGAATCTCAAGTCATTGCATTTATTGATTAAATCATCTTCTTGTAGTACCAAACTTAAGTTTAGTAGATTGGATTTTAAAGTCGTCATAAATAAGGATTTCACTGAATTTTATGCAACATATGTCTTTAAGCCACATTAGGCAGCACTGAATCATAGTGTGTGTGTGTGTGTGTGTGTGTGTGTGTGTACAGCCCCGGAAAAGTCAAGTAGCAACATGCTGTTAAATTCTGAGCCATCATACCAGCATGCTGAGCAGTATGTCATAAGGATTCATGGATTGAAATTAACCTCAGAAAGTTATTGGACTTGCCACAAATGATTTCTGTTTAAAAGCACATGTGCTATTAAAAGTCTTAAAGGGCTTGTTGAAAAGTTATGAAAGAAATATACTTCTGCTTGTGGCAAAGTTTTCTGACACTGAAGGATATGCTATCCACTGGCGTAGTGATTGATCATACTGGTTCCCTATAGAAAAGAGTATAGCTGGTGGGATTGTGCATGAATAAGGTAGAAAAAGTGCCCTGGGCCATACGGTGTCCTTCTCTTGAATAACACGGCTGACGTATGAAATATGAAATCTCCCTCTTTTGTGTTATACAAAGCATTTCTCCAAGCATGGAATATGACAAGGGCTTATGTGGTGGTAAAGTTGTAAATACATTAACTGAATTCGAGTAGACATCGCTGGGAAGATTTAAGTGGCCAGTCATGTGACCGAACTGTTGGTAAACATGTACAGTGTAATGGGAAAAGCAGTGCATTGTTTGAGTATGTTTAATCAGGGGCCTCCTGACCCTGCTTAACTAATGAATATGACTTTAAACTTGTTACATGTTTAAGTTGAGCAGGAAATAACTGGAGCGCTACATCACATTCCAGCGTGAATGAACATAGTGTGTCGTTTGTTTGTTTATTTTGTGGCGTGACTTGCAGCTACCCAGAATGACCTGAATTGTAAACATTCCTTCCATGGAAACAGAAGGCATGATGCACGCAGTATAGACTGAACAAGTGTGGCGGAGAATAATCAACGCACGCACTGTCTGTAACACAATAATACAAAGCATAGATCGTATTGGTAGGGAACAGAAAACAGTTGTGAATCTGTTCTATGCACTTGTAGACCTCTTAAGCTGAGCATATGCTATATTTTAGAGTAATATTTTGGAATAAGACACTTAATTTCATTTTGATTCATCTCTTGTCAGCTTCTTGCCAAATCGGTGATGCTTCGATACTTTCCAATTAATTTTTATACTACTTGGCTTGTCTAATTCAATGAAACGAATTACCTTCAGGTAATTTATTTGTCCTCTAGTTTTAAAACTAGCATTTACTAGCATTTTAAAAAGCTGTATGTAATTAGCTCTCTCTCAGTTGCATTAGGCTAAACGGATCCTTGCACACCTTTAAGCCACAGGTTGGATGGAGACGATGCAAGGACAAGCTTGAACTCGTGCCCAGATCATCAGCCAGATTTGTTATCTCTGTCAGGGTCCTGTGATGACCGGATGCTTCAGAATGGGATGCTTTATATTTTAGAGATGGTACATGTAACATTCATCCTAACTGATGTCATAGTTTGATTTATCAAGTCTAGAGGAGAAATACATTAATGCTTTCATGTTGAAGTGTTTTTTTACACTGTAAATCCGAATAAGTTGGTAAAACTAAAATAAATTGAGGCAATCGGCCTCAGATTTTTTAAGATAAGAAATTAAAAGTTTAAGTAAGCAAAATTTGCAGATTTTTATTTTGGAATCATATTTTTAATTGTAATATTTGAAATATTTGAGGAAGCTAATTCAATACATTTAACTTAAAAATACCATGTAATCTCAATGTTTCATTTGCAGATCGCGTATGTGTGTGACACTGGCAGTCATTGTAGCTTCTGCCGTGTCACTATATGAGGACACGAACGCATAAACCGTCTCTTTATGAGCATTTACCATTTCATTTGAGAAAACTGTCATATCATGAACACAGACACTCAAAGGTCTTCATGGCTACCCGTCAAAATAAAAGTTTTGGTTGACTTTAAGAAATTGACAGAAATAGACAGTAGATTTAGCTACGACTCTATGTAATAATAAAAGGCTAGGCTTACTACTACTACTAATAATAATTATGCCTAGATGGTTGCTTATTTTTCACTTGATCTTTTTTTATAAACTATGTTTACTTTTAAACAGCATGTAGCCTTTAAATATTTATGTGTTATTTACTTATAATGATTATCATCATAAATAATTAACTCATTGAATTTAATAAAAAATGTTTATGGTATTGGTACTGACTACTGGAAATTTGTTATCGTGACATCCCTAAATTTAACATTTATCTGTTCTCAAACTAAGCTCATGCACCACTAGTCACCATGACGGTAACCCTACAAAAAACCCCAACACAACATCTTCGAAACTAGCATTACAAAACATTAAACACTTAATTTTGAGTATCATGGCAAAGCATTCTGGGAAATAGAAATCCCAGCCTAGTTTCGGTTAATTTTAAGTTAGTCTAAGTTTAAAAGAAACAAGTTTATGAAACTCAAATCAAATGAAACAGTTGAGATTACTTAAAATGTGTCAGTTTTGAGAACTCAAAAGAAAAAGTTATAAATACTCATAAAAGTTAACTTGTTTGAACTATTTCGTTTAATTTGAGTTGGCTCTACTCAAACCAATTAATCATTTTCAGCGTTAGGAGTCTGGTAACTGAAAAGCTGTAGATTCAAATCCTTAGAGCTGTACCTATGAGCAAAATTAAATCTTAGGTTAGCACACACACACACACACACACACACACACACACACACACACACACACACACACACACACACACACACACACACACACACAAACGCTTGTAGAAAACTGTTATTTTAAATTGTAATAATATTTCTCACTATTGCGTTTTTTTATTCCTGTAATTGTGATAAAATAAATGCAGGCTTAACGATGAGCATAGGATACTACTACTAAAAATAGTAGTGTTTCAAACTTTTGAGCTGTATTTAATTAAATCTGTAGCTGTTTGCCTTATTTGCCAAATAATTTTGTCAGTGTGTTGTTCTTACCTCATATTTAAAACATTTAACAAAATATATAGTATTTTCTTCATGGTTTATCAAACTTGTAGGGTCATTAAAAACAAATATCCCCTCCAGATATCACTTTTGGCTTCTACTGTATATAAAATGTTTCTTTATTTGAAGTGAATCAATCCAGCATCAGGTTATATTGTATAATGTCTTGTTGATTTAGAAAAAGTAGCCATTGATTTTGTATGCTTCCAATATCTGCTCTTATCAGGTGATAAGTCCTGCTATTTTTTCACATATCATGAATAAAAGTATGGCTAATTGAGTCTGTTTACATGCACAGCCCTGCTGAAGCAATATGTGATCACCAGACCGACATTTGCTTGCGTTCCAACATGTTCTGCACGTCTTTGACATTATGACATCAAAACTGCTTTCTTGCATTTTCTGTTCATTGATGTGCATGTTAACCCTCAAAACAGTTTTATAATTAGCCAATTTGTGACAGTTTCCCAGCATTTCTTTGTACTTTTAAATGCATCAATTGACTAATTAGTAATAGTGTGCTAATTTCATGCTCTTTCTGCTTTCTGTGCTGATCTGAAAGAGGCCTGAAGACTTGAAGGCAAATGCAGGAATTTGCAAGTCACATATGCCGTTCAGGCTCAACTGTTTGAAAGAAAAGGCTGACTCGGTGGACGGTGACTAACAACTACCCTCTGGTATTTGAAGAAGTCCCCCTGTATAGTCAGTTCCCCCGAACAGCTGGTTTAAATTGACAACCCAGGTGGTTTTATGTGACTATCCTGTCACTCACAACCCCAACATCTTCTGCTTTTGTAGTGTTCTATCTTTCATACCGTCTGAGTTTTTTTATGTAGGTTGGGTTTGCTGTCAGGTAAAACCGGTCTCATATTTTGGGATTAGGTTTGTATTAACTTTGGGAGGTTTCTCGTATTCAAAGTTCGAATCCTCCTCATCACAAGCTTTTCCTTTATATTTAGTCCTTATTTGTATCTGTATTATGGCAAGTCAATACCTGTTTAGTTGCCGTGATTGGCAAGACCAATATGAATTTCAGGGATGGGTATAATCTTTTTGTCTGTTCTGAACGGATTGGGTTTAGGACCAGACTTGTTCCTCCATTGTTATTGGCTTTCTCACAGATGAAAACAAGGGCCAAAGCGTAAACACTGTCAGTTGTTTTTTACGTTTTTTAATACGTTTAGTAATATGGCTAATCTTTAGAATATCAGGCTAGCTTATCTTTGCAGATCATGTTGTTTTTTATCCCTTTGGACATGATGTAATATTATGGTTTTGTGTAAGACTTTGTTCATCTTCTGAACACAAATGAAGATATTTTTTTATGAAATCTTGAGAGATTTCTGTCTCTCCATTGACAGCTATGCAACTACCAGTTTAATGTAACTTCATAAAGAGTTCGTAAAACTGATCCATATTAAAGGTGGTGTCTAATGCTATTTCATGCATTCTGACTTATTTACACTGTTAAAGAGTTGGATTCTCATGCTAAACATGGCCAAAAAAAAAAAAAAAAAACGAGTTGGATTTCTGTGACAAATACACTCCTTCAGGATTGGGAAAAGTTTCGGAAAGTTTTTTCAGAGTATGGCCCTCTATGATGTCATAAAGTGCGGAATTCCTTGTGTGGGGACTTCTCCGGGATGAGCGTGTGTGCACATTAACCAAAGTGAGAGCAAGAGTGTGCCCACCAACAAGCTTTGTTCGGGGTTACGGGAGCCGTCGGCAGCGCGGTCATTTTGTTTTTAGACCACAAAATCAACGTCACTAAAGAAGTGTGTTTTTGTTGTTAGGAAAGATAACTTTGTTCAGCTTCCCAAATAACCCAGTGTTAAAGGGGTACTTCAGCGCTGGGAAGATGAATCTTTATTTAAACTGGGTCATTTATGTAGAAGAAATGTGAAATTATTTTTGAATTTGGTGCCTTCTAGAAAAAAAAAAATGTATTTGTCTCATGGGGATAAAATACAACAACTCCCAGAATGCACTTGCTTAGCTTCCCTGCAAGGCCATTCTAGGCACGGATACTGGATTACTGGATCACTATGGGATTAATATCCTGCCATGATTCAAAACTGAAAATAAAGTTCTGAAAGGTTGAAACTACGTGTTCGAAAACTCAAAATCTTACAAAAAGAAGTTTTGCAAGATCGAAAAATAAGATTTGCAAGCTTGCAAAATGTAAAAAAAATAAAAAAATCTCTGCAAACATTGTTGTTGTTTTTTAGATTTCCTTCTTCAGAACTGCAACATTTTTTTACGATGTCGGGCAAACAATTTTTCAGAGTTTCGAATTTGTCACTGTTCTCCCAGTGTATAGTTTGTTTTCCACGTTTGAAACCTTGTAAATGATGATCTGAAAACTGGTGTGCGAATGTGTGAAAAAAAAGTTTTGAAACTCTGAAAACTGAGTTTGCAGGCTTGCAAAGTGGTAAAAAAAAATAAATCTCTGCAAACATAATTTTGTTTTTGAGATTTCCTTCTTCAGAAGTGCAACACTCTTTTTTATGGTGTTGTGCAATCATTTTTTCAGAGTTTTGAATTTGTCACTGTTCTCCCAGTGTATTTTTTGTTTTCCAGATTTGAAACCTTGTAAATGCTGATCTGAAAACTGGTGTGTGAATGTGTGAAATAAAGTTTTGAAACTCTGAAAACTGGGGTTCGAAAGGGCGAAACTTATTACATTACATTTGCTATCCTATTGCAGTCTATTTTTTCAGAGCTGAGTTTACAACACCCACTTTGCGGAGATACGGCCATACAGTTCTGAGCTTGCGACTCACGTCATTTGTGGCAGCGTTGTCACGCAGCTCTGCTCTGAATCTCTGAAACTCAGACTGAGCAAAAATTAAGCTTCGCAACCTTAACTTAAAAAAAAAGCCTGGAGGGAGGGCCTTAATGCTCTTGGCCAATGCTTTGCTGTCTGCTGACGTACAGTCCAATCAAGTCATATTTACTGGAGAGGTGGGATTGACCGACTGGTGGACCAAACCTATGGAGGACCAAACCTGCATAAATTAAAAATAAATAAATGAATAAGTAAATAAATGAATAAATATACAAATATGTAAATAAGCAGATACATAGATAAATAAATGTTATAAAATTGTGTATTTTTCCCTTTTATACATTTTATAAAAATATTTTTAACTTGTATTTATTTGTTAATTAATTATTTTTATATTTATGCATTCATTTATTTTTACATTTATTTATTGATTCATTCATTCATTTTTACTTTCATAGGAAGTTCATTTTAAAAGTTGAAACACTCACTTTGGTCTCCACCGCCCCGTTTACATGAATCTCCGCAGCTCCACGAGCCTAGTGCTGTGAGTGCTGTGAGTGTTATGTTGAAAACATGTAGAAATAGCGCCTCCTGCTGGCTGTAGTCTTCAGCCTCTGGCCAAAAAATCTTAAGATGAGGGGGGGAAAGTACGATAATTCGAATATACTCCCTGGTTTCTACTGATACAAAGCTTAATGCTAATCCTTAATGAAGTGACCCTTTAAGGAAACAGTGGATGCAGTTTGTTTTGCAAACCTGGTGGTGAGTGAAATTGCATCAAATGTCTGTGTTTTGTTGGAAATCGGTGCGTAAGTGCATATAACAGTCCCTCCAGTTTTCCGTGATTCCGCGATCGCTGAATACAATGCATAATCAGCAAAATGTCGCACCTTTTTGCAATCCTGCATAATTTGTCATTTCACTGCAAAATAATAACAAAAAAAACATCATTTTAAATTACACACAAAAAAAATCTCTGATTTATTTAAAGCTGTAATGCATTGTTTTCATGAGAAATGTTGTGGTGCAGTATGTGGTCTTTGAAAGTGAAAGCGAATCTTTCTCACCTGCCAAGGACCGGGCAAATTAATTACTCAAGATGGATGAATGACCAAATAAAAGAATGATAACACAAAAAAAAGTTAATAAAAGCACTGTATACGAACTCAATTCGCTACTGACACACGGACCGATTAGGTTGCTTTCTCTTTAAAGACCAGGGGTCACAACTATATTTGTCCAAGGGCCAGAATTTTTCTCTGCAGAAACTGTAAGGGCCAGATACTCATTATATAAAATAAAATTCGAATTGTATGTAGCGCCCCAAATGACTTTTGTGTATTTACTTTTGACCCCCCGCGAAACGGTTCTCATTCCCGCTTAAGGCCGGCGACACACTGGCTGTGTGAGCGTCTCAGCTGCGTGTCGTGTCCGTTTTTATTTCGGCTCCCATATTTAACAAGTTGGAGTTAGGGGTGTGCGATATTGACAAAAAAAGATATCTCAATATTTTCTGGGATTTTCTCGATAATGATAATTAGACAATATTTTGCTGAGTGTGTTTTTGTGCTGGTACTTTGGCAGGTGTAGGACTGCCATGGTCAGCTGAAGTTTAATATATTCTGCATATTCTGTGTGGTGGTCAGTTCACAGAAATGACAGAAATAATCTTTTTTACCTTGATAAATATTTTTTTTACATCTTTTGTGTCAATTTCATAAAATTAATAAAAATGAATTATAATAAGACACAATAGGGCTGTTACCAATCAAATTAAATAATAATTTTATCAACAAAATGTATCTTTGCAGTGCAGAGGAAACAGAAGCTGCATCTGAAGTGGCATTTAGATAATTTACACAGCTCAGAAGTGACAAATTAATATCCTGCAGTTATGCATAAATAATGTTTTGATGTTTAAAACAAAATGTTGAATGATATTGTTGAATAATAATAATATTGATATTTAAAATTATTTAAAACATGTACAGATACTTTAACTGTGAAATTCAAACCGCCAGTAGGTGGCAGCAAGTCACGTTTAATGAGTGAGTCATTGAGATTCAACCGATTCATTCAAACAGCTGATTCATTCAAGGAACGAAGCATTTGACTCTCTTAATCTATCGTAGTCATTGAATCATTGATTCAATTGATTCGTTAAAAAAGCTGATTCGTTTAGTATGAAAACACCGCTTTGTGTTGCTCAGACGCAGATGTGTTTGTTTTGAACTATTTTTCGGTGGCGAAATAGAGCAAAAACATGAAGTCTAAACTGTAAGTCACTTAATATTAACTTCTTGTTTAGTAAACTTGTATAAAATCAATATCACATAAACTATATTATATGATATAAATATAGCACGCATTGAAAGCGGAAAGTGAAATGCGCACCCGCATTAGTCTAATAAACAAACTACATCACGTGGGGTATGCGTGCACTCTGGGTGTGTGTGAGGGATATATTCGATAATGTCGACAATTACGATATTATCGCAGATGATATATATCGCACACACCCCTAGTTGGAGTCTCAGGCGCGCTCGAGCCACGCGGAAAACGCGTGCATTCTAGAAATAGAACCGACGCGTGTTCCAGCAGTTCTCTGGCTAGAGCGCAGAACAGCGGAGTTTGTATGGACCGAAGTGCATGTCTGAGCTTGTCTTTTGTTGCTTTGTCATTGTGGAAAATAGAATAATAGAAACAAAATGTATTAGCATTTTTCCCTGTTACTGTCAATCTAAATTAATCTAGTTTTTAATTTAACTTAATTTCGTTTTTTTCTTTATTTAAATTTCGTTTTTTCTTTGTTTACATTTAGTTTTCTTTATTTAAATTTAGTTTTTCTTTATTTAAATCTACCCTTACTGTGCCAATTTGTTAGTCCGAAAAATATTAGACTACCTTAAAAGTATTGCTAAATTTAACAGACCTGTGTGTGTACGTTTTATATCACTAGTGCAGTGTCCGCTCTCGGAGCATAAGCCCTGCCCGTGTGAGGTGCGGCGCTTCCCCCTCGCGCTGTTCTGACTGTAGTTAACTAAAAGTTTATTAATTCAGAATATGTTGCGTCTCGTGTGTCCATCCAACTTTTTCCTCTTAAAAGACTATTCCTAAATTCAGTATTATTCTGGCCGGATTTGGCCCATGGGCCGCCGGTTGACGTTGCATGACCTACACAAATGCACCAACCCAATACTGTCACACGTCTCAAACTTATTCACTCAAGACATAAGACGTACTACCCTTAAAACAACAACAACTGGACAAAACAAACAGTAGCCTATTTAAACGTAATGCACTGTTTGTATATGTACATATCTTTGTTGTATTTATTTGTCCACCTATCATTTGTTTATTAGTTCTTATTTTATTACTGACTGTTTACTTGATTGATTAATTATTTGAGAACTTTTTACTTTTATTAGGCAATTTATTATTGCTGTGATTTACTTTTCCCTGATATTTTTCCATGTGATCATGTAATCAAAACTACATAGTACACCACTTGACTAGCCTTTTTTAGTAAGATACCAAAAATAAACAAGATTTGTGCATTTAGTTTGTTCAATTGTCGTGTATGACTATAGCGAATCTAATATAATAAATAATAAGAAAATGTAGGATCCTAATTATTAAAGAAAACATTGAACAATGTT
Source organism: Gobiocypris rarus (assembly GCA_023029165.1). Classification (NCBI taxonomy): domain Eukaryota; kingdom Metazoa; phylum Chordata; class Actinopteri; order Cypriniformes; family Gobionidae; genus Gobiocypris; species Gobiocypris rarus. The sequence continues at coordinate 11,929,392 of CM040925.1, forward strand.
TGCACATTTCTGGAATTGAACACCACAAAATCAGTCATTTTGATTGCAAAAATCACAAAAAAATCGCGAAATCCTGGAGGGACTGATATAATGTCAACAACATGAATGTATAGTGAAAAGTTGTTTAGGGATAATGGTGTGCGTGTGTTCGTGACTCTTTAGCCACTGCATGCCTCCATGAGCTCGGCTGTTTTCGGAAAGAATCAGTTTAGCGTATTTGTCTTTTATAAATATGATCAAACTAAAGACTCTTCGGAGATATGAAGTAGCTATATCATGGTACCAAAATTCCAGTAGTGGGTACCAATACCATAAAAGTTTTACGTTACTCGGTACCAACTTCGGTACCACAGCAAAATGTTTTTATTAGTGGTGGGCCGTTTAACGGCATTAACGTGCTGCGTTAACGTGAGACTCTTATCGGGCGATAAAAAAAATATTGCCTTTAATCTATTCTCAAAGTTGGGTTGGGAGCTGGGTCTATACTACACACACTATGATGACTTTCACCTTGATATTTTAGCGCACACTGCAGGGAGCGATAACGAGTCTTCGAACCTGCGTGTATGCCTACTGTGAAATTACCACATCAAGCGTGAACGCACCCGCAAACTGTACTCGAGTCCTTCGGTACGGTTTGCTGCAGATGTGAACACAATTGTACTAAATCGCGGAAGTGAACCGCTATTAATGACGTATGATTTGATAAAAATGTGTTTCACTCATTTTCCAGACAAGCGTGACTGACAAACTGCAAGCAGAGAACTGTAGATCTAATTTCTGCGTCGTCAGCATTCTTTAGAGCATTTGCAGTACATCCGCACTTCCGCAGCATATAGACGCAAGTGCCATTACCTATTGAAGCTTAAGTAACAAAACCAACGGTTCATAAACAAAAACATAAAAGTGAGGTGAACAACGCTATTCGTTTTGCCACCTTCTCGCTCTATGTCGTTACCAAGCAACGGGGTAAACAGCTGCTGCTTTGATGATGCAAATCGAACTCGGGTTTGGTCCAGACAATCGAACCAAGTGTGAAAGCACCAGGCATTATTTGGGTTATTTGGTTATTTGGGAAGCACACATATTCTGAATGCCTTCGGCAGGATTCAAATGAGCCATTTTAATCTAGATTAATTCCAAGATCACAGTGAGATTAATCTAGATTAAAAATTTGTATCTATGCCCACCACAAGTTTTTATTTTTATTTTATTTAACTTTTTTTTTTAAATTTAATTAAATTCAACGAGTTTATTATTTATGATGATAATCATTATAAGTAAACAATACATAATAATGTAAAGGCTACATGCTGTTTAAAAGTAATTGTTTATAAAAATAGATCAAGTGAAAAATAAGCAACCATCTAGGCATTATTATTATTATTATTAGAAGAGGCGTATTATTATTACATAGAGATGTAGCTAGATCAACTGTACAACAGTAGCTTAATATATTATGTCAATTTCTTCAAGTTAAACCAAGCTTTTATTTTGACAGATTGCCGTGAAGACCTTTGAGTGTCTGTGATCATATGACATGCAGTTTTCTCAAATGAAACGGTAAATGCTCATATAGTGACGGTTTATGGGTTCGTGTCTTCATATAGTGACTCACGGCAGAGACTACAAAGATAACGAGTGTCACGCGTGCACGCGCTATTCACACAGAGACGCAGAACATGGAGGAGTAATATAAATAGTATTTTGCAGTTTAATATTCACAGACACTAGTTTATATTCGGCTACAGTCTGGAGCCCTGTGCTTATATTAACACGGAAGCGACTGAACGCAGCTGCGGCTAGCTACCGGATATACTCGGGAGTCGGTACTACAGAAATGCTGGTATCGTCACATTTTTTAAATTTCAGGACCGACTTGGTACCGAAGTACCGGTACTTGTGACATCCCTAATATGAAGGATGCAATACTACTCTATAGTTACTCAAGATTAACATGAGATTCGCAGAAACTGTGTGTGTTATGTACCCTTTAATTGAGCGGTTTGGTCTAAATCTTTTGAGACTTGATCGGTTTATATCATGAACAGATGTAATGTAGGCTTTTATTCACATTAAACATTGATCAAAAATATATTAATTTGTGCTCAGAAAGATGAACGTAGATGAGCGAAGGTCCAGGTTTGGAGCGAGACGAGGGAATTAATGACAGAATTTTCATTTTTGGGTGAACCACCCCTTTAATTCTTGTGGTTTTTAAGGTTGTTACATCATGTCACCATTTACAGGTTCTTTTGACTTTTTAAATATCAGCTTTTTTATGTTTATTGAGATATTGATTTGATTTTCATCCACTCGTTTAAGTTATCGAACCTAATGATTTAATTTCGATTGATGAATTTGGTCTGAACTTAGTAGTTTCTTTTTGTTTTAGTGCATGAAAGAACCCTGTGACATTAAAGGAAAGCTGACAGTTTATTTTACGCCCAGTATTTGTATTATGCAGACATGAAAATGCTCTTGATGTCGGAGTCGAGCAGAGCAGGTTTGAACACGGCACGTGGTCACAAGTCTGTCTCTGCAGTCTGGCTTTAAGCGCTTCTTTCCCTCTATGGAAAGCGTGTTTTAATGATCCTGCCAGTGTCTTTGCCTTTATATGGTCTCCTAATGCGGGTCTCTTGGGTATTGCAGGAGATAGACGGTGTGGTTCATTTGATTTGCAGCTCTGTGTCTCCTTACACTGGAGATGGTGACAGTGATATACACAATGAGATTTCTGCATTCAGATCTTTAATGAACACTGACCCGAGCATGCTGCTGTTGTTTTGGACACTTTGGAAACTATGTAGGTTCTTTTTAGGAAGATTTTACCTTTAAACTGTCCTTCATATATAGATTTTATACACTTTTCCTGGTTGATGTATTTGAGGCCATGATGGCAGTTCCAGGTGGTCTGTTTTCCATCTGTTTCTAATGCCCTGTAAAAGGATGCCTGACACAGTGGTAACATTTGATATTCACGCCATTGTTTACATGGAATCTCGCTCATATCCCACAAAGCTTTGTGTGTAGATTTCATATCAACAAATCAGTCGCCTGACATTTTGGCTAAATTTGAAATGTTTGACCTTGTTTGCCAGAGGTGTGTTCACTGTCTGAAGCAAGAAGTGATATATCCCATATCTTCCATGCTAAGTAGTTGTGTCTAGAGATCGACCGATAGGGGTTTTTCTATAACCGATGCCGATTTTTAGAGGTCAGGGGCAGCCGATGGCCGATATGTGCAGACAATTTTAAGGGCTGAAATATTGAAGTTTTTGCCTTCATTTGCATGCTAAAATGTCACACTAATAATAAGTGGAGGCACAACATTTCTAAACTTAACTTAATTTATTGAACACTGACTTTAACCATATCTCAAATCTTAATTTCGTGAACTGCACGGTATTAAAATAAAATATTTATCCAAAGTTAACCAAACAAATCAATAAACTGACTAAGTATTAATATAAACATGGCTATACATGCCATTCCCATTCTATTAAATGCATCTATACCCTATATCTAATTTGCATAGTAATGTGTTTTTAGGACAATATGTAATGTAAAAATATGTATAATAATGGGAGTAATAAAAATGAATATTTTCATAAGAATATCCAAACAAAACTGTGTATTTTGTCAGAGAAATTCACTAAAATATAACCTCTATTCTGGGTCTCAGGAGGATATTTCTGTCTCGTGCAGAGTGAATCCAGCATTTATAGTTATTCAATGGATTTTATCGCCTGTATAGCCTCGAGTTTCGCGAGCCTGCATTAACTCAGCACTGAATAAAAACTCGGATCACGTTCAGGAGATCTGGATGCAATACTCACACGTTGCAAATCTGCCCAATCTGTATATAAATATAAAATATTTAATTTTCTTATATTCTTAAGATTACCATTATTTACTTATAATCATTTAAATGTTTTACAGGCTGTAATGTGTTGTTTCACTGACGGAAAATAAACATGCATGCTTATGTTTGAGCATTTATTATTATTTCAAATTATAGGCTAGACTACAGTATTTAAAATAGCATATATGCATTTATACTCTCAATTTAATCTACAGAGCCAAGTTTTTAGTTTAACTACAGTCCCTGACAAAAGTCGTGTCGCTTATCTATTTTGTAGAAACACCTGCTATTAACCTGACTTTTAATTCATCAATTGGTGTTAGAAATAGCTCATATGAAAAGCTAAAACCCTCCCAAATGACGTTTAATGCCCTGAAATAAATTAGTTTCACTGAAAAAGATTTATCATTTAATCAAGACAGAAAGGTCAAATTTTGGCAAGACAAAAGTTTTGTCGCCTATACAGAAATTGAACAAATTTACTGCAAATACAAAAATATGTCAGCAAATTAAGTAGTGGTGCTGTGAGATCCAAATTGAATATCTTGTATGACTTCCATGAGCTTGAAGGACTGCATCCATGCGGTTTGGCAAGGAATCATACAATTTATTGATGAAGTCATCAGGAATAGCAAAGAAAGCAGTCTTGCATGCCTCCCAGAGTTCATCAATATTCTTTGGTTTCGTCTTCCATGCTTCCTCTTTCACCCTACCCCACATATGCTCAATGATGTTCATGTCTGGTGACTGGGCTGGCCAATCCTGGAGCATCTTGATCTTTTTCGCCTTGAGGAACTTTGATGTGGAGATGGAAGTATGCGATGGAGCACCATCCTGCTGCAGAATTTGGCCTTTTTTATGGTTGGAAATATAAGAGGTAGCTAAGATTTCTTGGTATTTTAGACTATTGAAGTTGCCTTCCAACCTGCAGTTCTCTCGCACACCCCCAAACTGGATGTAACCCAAGACCATGATTTTTCCCCCACTAAACTTCACTGTTTTCTGGGTGAATCTCGGATCCATGTGGGCTCCAGTAGGTCTCCTGCAATATTTGTGGCGACTGTGGTGTAATTCAACAGAAGATTCATCTGAAAAATCCTTTTGCCACTTTTCCAGCGTCCATCCTTTTAGCAGGCTGTGGGCTTTGGCAAATGCCACACGGTTTTTCAATTGTCTTTTGTTTAGTGCTGGCTTCTGGGCACTGATTCGACCATGGAGGCAGAATCCGACAAACTGTTCTGGTTGACACAGGGACTTCAGGTGACCAGGTCTCGTGGAGCTCTGCTGCAGTGGAAAATGGGCTGGCCTTGGATTTTCGAGCCAACAAACGGTCCTCTCGAGCAGTTGTCTTGCAGGGTCTGCCTGACCTGGGTTTGTCATAAACGTCCCCAGTCTCTTCAAATCTTTTTTTTAATCCTCTGTACTTGACGCTGAGACACATTGAAGGTGTCTGCCACATCAGCAGTGGATCTGCTCTTCAGCCTCTTGATGATCAAAACTTTAGTCTCAGGGTGAATCTTAGGCATGTTTGCTGAGGTCTAGTTGCAGTTGATGTGAAGGCATAGTGCACTGGGGTTCTTTTTATACACACCTGAGATCTAATGATCCATTATTAGTCACAGGTGAAGCTCATATGACAAGGCGACAACACTTATGTCTTTGGAAAAATTGACTCAATGGGCTTTACCAAGCTGTGAATATTAGAATATTTTTAGACAGTTTCATTTTGCACTGAAACATTATTACAAAAGCTGATGGGATTAAAATGAGCCATTTCTTGTAAAAAAAATCTTGATAAGAAATATATTTTAGCGGCACTTCAGTTAAATTTGTACACAAGTGACAAGACTTTTGTCAGGGACTGTATAGAAGAGGATTAGTGTGTGTCGCACTCACACACAAAGGTATGAAAAACATCATAAAAAGGAATGAAAAACATAATCAAAGTAGTCCATGTGACATCAGTCGGTTAGTTAGACTCTTTTGAAGCATCGACAATACATTTTGGTCCAAAAATAACAAAAACTACGACTTTATCCAGCATTCTATTCTCTTCCGCGTTTGTTTGAATCCGCGTTCACGAGTCCACAGTGACGCTGCTGACGTAAGACGCTGCTGCTGCGTTATCTGGCTTCCATGTAGTCTGAGGGAGACACACGCTTTGCGTCTTACGTCAGCAGAACGACATTAGGGTGAGTCATTAATGACAGAATTTTCATTTTGGGGGGAACTAACCCTTTAATTTGCCTAGTGTTTGCTGTGATGGCCACGAAGATGACTTGGCAGATTTGAAGTGTTTCCCCCTATTGACTTACTTTTTGCATGGTCTGCAGACAGGGTGACCATCCTCGATTAAGTTTCCCTCAGGACTTTTGTAAAAGACAAATTATAACCACACCTCAGATTTGGTTCTTGTAGAAGGCTGCTGCCTTCTGCCATTTCTTCTCGTTAAAAAAAAACAACGTTGCGCACTGAGCCAGACTGAGAACTTTAGCAACAAACGATGAGGAACTAGACATTTTGATTGTCACTTGTTTTCTGTTTTCTATTATGATTTACCCTGTAGTCCCAGTGAAATCTCACTAATCCAAATCCATATTAAACATAAAAAAAAATTCTAAAAAAATTTCAAAAATGTTGCCTTATTGTAGAGTTTTTTCCCTGTTATTTGTCCTAGTAAATTGTTGTATTGCAATCAGGATGTGATGTTTCATGACTTGCTCATTTATGATGGTGATAATTCATTGATCAGCTCTTGTGAGGTTAAACCAACAACTAATCCAGATCTTAAACCACTGGTCAGCGCCAGCCATAAATTATTGTTACTTTCTGTCATTTTGCAGTGTGTTAGGCATGCTCATGCTCTTGCGAAAGGCATGACAGTAAATACACATCCAAGTCAGGTTATTTCAACAGGGACGTGGAATCTGGATTTGCGTGTTTGACGAGAGAGGTCAGATTTACCATATTTTCTTATCTTTGTTGTTTCCATGGAAGTGAAGCCAGCACCAATAACAAAGGATTTCTGATGGAAATATTAGCAAATCACTTTAACTGAAAGTTAATTGACCGTTTTCCAGCTTATCACACACCCATAGATTTAAAAAAAGGCGCTTTAAGATGAAACTTCTATGTAAATGACCAATGTTAAAAATGCATAACCTCTTAAAGGGTTAGTTCACCCAAAAATGAAAACATTGATCAGTGAACATAAACTGAAGCTTGATGTGCAAGAACAAACCTCATTCATTGGTTGTTGCTGAAGCTCAAACGTGATGTTTAACACACAAGAATTAACCTCATTGGTTCTCACATGTCAAGCAGACATGCTTAAGCTTCCATTTACATCACTAATGCACATGTTGTTGAATGTTTATATGTGAACAAAAGCCTAAATTAAATCTGTTCCTCATATAAAGTGATCGTGTCTTCAGTTTTACGAACTCTTTATTAACTTTTTGAATTGTCGAAGTGGTAGTTGCGTAGCTGTCAATGGAGGGACAGAAATCTCTCAGATTTCATTCAAATGTCTTCATTTGTGTTCTGAAGATAAACGAAAGTCTTCCAGTAAATTACAGAATTTTCATTTTTGGGTGAACTAATCCTTTAACTCTTTCCTGCCAAACACAGAATTTTCCATTATTTGTGAGAAAACGCTTCCAGGCCAAACACAGAATTTTCCGGGTTTCTGTGTTTTCACTGTTAGACACTTTGGGAGCACTATTACACATCTTCTGAATGAGTACTGAATCTCCAGATTAAAACACACGCGAGCTAGATGGAGTAAAGCAAGCGATCGCATGTAAGCAGATGCATATGACAAATAACGTGATTGTCTATATTAAACATCATATGAATCCAAACTATCTAATGTTACTGAATGAAATGTGGACCCAGGACGAGCTACAGGATTGTGCAAGCATGAGGGGTGTTGATGGACTTGATCTCCTCCATCTGTGTATGATCATCGCTCTGAATCTGATCTGGATAAAGTTTGTGACAAAAACTTGATTTTCTCAGCTTTTTGCTCAAAATGTTGCTTTTTAATGAAACTTAACCATATTCAAGTGTTGATAAAAAAGAATGCATGAAGCAAGAATAAAAAGTTTTTTTTTTTTTTAAAGAAGAGGGTCAGCTCTTTCTTTTGATATATTGCATGCTCAGATATTCATAAAACACAATATTCTATGGGCTATTAAATTTAGGTGAAAATGGGCAAAAACCCTGGCGGTGGCTGGCAACTTTTTTTAAAAACGCCGGTGGGAAAAGAGTTAACATTTGAAATTAGTAACAGCTATGTTGTTGCTTACTGAATAGGCACTGATATGTAAATGTGTCTGAAATGAGCAACGTAGTTTACATAAATGGTCTGGCAGGGCTCCAGAATAACTTTTTTCACCAGGAGCACAGTGGCCCCCAACTAAAAATTTCAGGGGCACAACCAGAAAATTTAGGGGCGTACACGTAAATCAACATGCTAATTAAATCGACTTTTTTCCAGTGTATTACTAATAGGGATGGGTAATCGTAACGTTTTTAACGGTATTACTCTTTCCGATACTGCTTATTGATCCGGTACTCTAACGGTATTCTTATTGGTTCTTTTTATTATATATTTTTTTATGAAAAAAAAAAAACATAATTAAGAACATAATTACCATGCCTTTATAATCTAAAAAGTAAAATATCTATAGTAAAAGAAACAGCAATGTTTGAACAAAACAAATATAAAACATATTTGTAAATGGACCAGTGTGCAGGCATTTTTTTGTGTAGATAAGATACAACATAAGAACAAAATGCAAACAAATGTTAAATAAATACACAATAAAACAAAGACAAATTAAATAAACATTTCTTTAATTTCAGGAAGGTCTGCTAACATTAATATTACTTAGAAAGAACAAACCTACAAAGAAATCTAATAAAGTAATGAAATGTAAAATAACACTGCATAGTTTTTAACTCTATAAATGTATAGATTAATGTTATTAACTAAAGTTATTCATTCAAGAGATGTGAATATTTTCTCTTTGCCTTTTGTTTGATTCGAATGAATGGCTCAATCGTCAGCAGGTTTATTAGACGCTGCCCCTTTAAGACCGAATGCCGAACTATAATAATATCCTATTCTACTATTTCTCCAAACTATTTATGCCCATTTAAGATATAAACTGTTAGTGTAACTACTCTCCAATCCGGTCATTTTGACACAGGCTATTCGTTGTTTATTTGATGGCTTAGACGCACGCACAAGAAAATCCTAAAATATAAAGTGCAAGTTGGTCCATTTCGCAGCAAACACACATAAGCCGCCTTAAAGTTGGAAACAGCGTCTCTCGAGCGGATTATTGTGCATTTAATAGCTCTATTTATTATCAAACACATCCCGCAGTTAAGCATCAGTAGAGACTGCAGTTTACAACAATCACTGATTCTGACGTTAAGTTTAGGTTTAGGGAGAAATGACCATGGAAATGACATCGCAAGGCTGTGAAGGGAAGGCTGTCATGCTAGACTGAACACGGCTTTAGGAATAGTTTTACCTCATATTTTCTTTTTATAATTCTTGGAAGCCAAAATCGAAAATAAAATTAGATTAATATCACAGCACATCCCTAAAGTTTAAGCAGACTAAACTTTTGTTTAGTTCTCTTGGCCATCGTCACTCATTGAGCTGACGTACTGTGTTCCCTGTAGCTCCACGTGAGAGAGCTTGCTCACTTTCTCTATCTTCTGGATTGCGAATATAGCAAAAATGTATCATGGACAAATGGTTTATATTATCTCATATAGAAACGGCTGGCAAAGATATAATTTGCCAGATATAATGTCTATCAATTATAAACAGTAAGTGTATTTTCTTAATTTCTCCAGTACCGGCAGCAGGCAAATTTACCGGTTGCACATGTGTGGCTGGATGTAAAATTCAGTTCCACACTCTAAAAATGTTAGTCGCAAAGTGCAACCATTTGGTCGCAGTCTGGAGCCCTGTCTGGATGGACTGTTTATATGGTATTGTGTGGTTATTTTAAATGAGAATTAACAATATTATTTCCATTTTAGGGTGAACTGTTCCTTTAAAAACCAAATGTGCTTATACCACAACTCCTTCAGTATATTGGAGCCTGCTTTGGTTTCAGCAAACTACATAATTTTTTTTATCATGCAAGGTTAACTTTGACTGGATTTAATGCAGTCCAAGTGAAAAGAGATTTGTGTCTGATCTCTAGTGCTGGCAGTCTTGAGCTCAATGTGGCTCTCATTGATCAATACGGCTGTATGGTCTGATGCGGGAGGAACAGTGGGTCTGGCATCAGGTCTCCAAGAGGCGTTTATTACATAAAAATAAGTAGCGGGATGGTGATGATAAGCGGAAGGCAGCTGTTCCATCATTGGTCTTCAAAAGAAAACACTAGCCCTTCCCCTGTTTATCATACAATGATTTATAGTTTACCTGTCACAGATTGAGAACATGTATGGACTATTTGGATGTTACCATGTCAATGCAAAATTTGTTTCCACAATGCAGAGGTGTTTTGTGTGGTTGCTAGGGTATTCTATGATGCTCTGGTTGGTTGCTAGGGTATACTAGGATGTTCTGGATGATTGCTAGGGCTTACTGGTCCAAGTAAAAAACCCACCCCAATTATTTACGAAATTCTAGTCATGAATAGACTGGATAGGAAAATCAATTAAGATTTATTTGATCAAATTAAAAAGAACCAGTGTTAATTTAACACATTTGAACAGCTCTTAATAATTGGGCTTAAATGTTTCAAATTCAAAAGTGTTAATTGCCCTTGGCCAATTGGGATTGTGATCACATGCTGCCTTGAGTTGAGTGCATCCTCTTCACAGCTTTTAATAGGAACCCTTAGCACATTCTCTCAACCACACAGTAAATCACATTTTGTGTGCTCCATAAAATTATATGAATGTGATAATTGATTCACATTGCAGACGGATGCAGCATTGAAAACAGAAACCATTGTGTATAATGGTAGTCATTGTGCAGTGGCTCCATACTCGTTGATAGTGTGGGATTGTACAGAATTATTTGCCAGGATCAGTCACAGTAACAAGGTCAGTGGCAATTTGGGCTGCCATTCATGATACAACACACACTTGTATGAGAAGCTTTCTGCGTGAATTCTAATTGGGTGTCATGGGAAATTAAAATATATTATCGCAAAATAATCAAACTTTTTTTGTTTTGTTTGATAATGACCAGATGACTGTATGCTATCTTGCCAAATAAATAAATAAGTGGACATGAAATATTGATAGAGTTATGAGAGGAAAACAAGTCACAGTGGCCAGGGTTTTTTCTCAGTCCCTGCAACAAAGACTTAACTGCGGTACACCATCAATCTGTCCTTCACACCTGCTCAGAGATGCTTCTGAACTTTTGACTTTTGTGAATGTGCTGTAACTGAAACTGTTACAAATCCCTGCGAGAAGATCGGGTCCTTATGGCACATCATAGTGAAGTGATGGATTTGAACGTCTTCAACAATAACTCCATGTTGTCGTCTCTCACTCCCCAGCCAAACCGTTCACCTCTAAAGTGAAACAGATGCGACTGCACAAGGAGGACTTTGAGATACTGAAGGTCATTGGTCGAGGAGCTTTTGGTGAGGTAAGCATCCATCTTGTGTTGAGACTGCATCTGAATTCCCATACAATCCATAGTACAGTGGGTACGGAAAGTATTCACAACCCCTTAAATTTTTCACTCTGTTATATTGCAGCTATTTGCTAAAATCATTTAAGTTCATTTTTTTCTCATTAATGTACACACAGCACTCCATATTGACAGAAAAACACAGAATTGTGGACATTTTTGCTGATTTATTAAAAAAGGAAAACTGAAATATCACATGGTCATAAGTATTCAGACCCTTTGCTGTGACACTCATATATTGAGAATGAGGTGAGATGTCGTCACGACACAAAGCCTCGCCCCCAGAAATCAAGGCTCCTCCCCCTTCCGCCATTTTGGGAGGCTGGCCGCCAAAACCGTTCATTCATTGTTTGCGTTTGTAGCAGAGGAGGTTGTCGCGCTATTTTAGAATGCCTGGATTTATGTATTTAAGACAATGGTCACTTTTTGCCAAGTTATACACTCCATCTTATTAGGACACAAATAATACAATTCATTGTGTTTAAAAAAAAATAAACATGACTTTTGCTTTTAATGTTTTTATATATATATATATATATATATATATATATATATATATATATATTGTTAATATTCATGTTAATTATCATACATCATTAATGTAACTTTTCTACTTTAATGTTTATATTAAAATAGACATTCTGCTCCGGCTGGGTGCACGACTTGGTCATCTACAAGCCCCAAACTGTGAAAACCATTGTACTGGCAAAGGTAAGTTGCTTCACCTTTTGTCAAGTCCAAAAAAATTTGTCAAGTCACCTTTATTTATACAGTGCTTTTTACTATATGTATATATATATATATATATATATATATATACACACACATACGTACATATTGTAAAAAGTGCTGTATAAATAAAGGTGACTTGACAAAAAAGAATTTTACTTGACAAAAGGTGAAGTAACTTACCTTTGCCAGTACAATGGTTTTCACTGTTTGGGGGCTAGTCGTGCACCCAGCCGCAGCAGAATGTCTCGTAGCTTTCCAGTGATTTCAGGCTTTTGAATTATTGCATAGTGTAATAATTGATGACAAAAACCAAGTAATTAACAATGTCTGTATAGGTGCACGGTGGCAAAGAGTCTAACATTAGGTCTCTATTCCATTCTGCTGCAGGCAGCTCGTATGGGTCGACGTCTTTTATATCAGCCAGCTTCTCTAAATACGTCTGCTTGGCACTGGTAATAAGTTTATCCCAATAAGGGCCCTTTTTTTTTGCTGCTGCCTTTTCCATTTCTTAATTTGTTTTTAATTTTAATTTTCGCGTAAATCTCGTCTTTCCTGCTCCGTCTCTGTATATCACTCTTACAATGTTGCCCCTGGCAACCAGTAGCGTAGGATCCCAAAATGGTGGACGGGCTCAATTTGTCACGTGACAGCGAGCGACCATGACATATCTCCTCATTCTCAATAGACAACTCAGATGCTGTCCATTTCTTCTGATCATCCTTGAGATGGTTCTACACCTTCATTTGAGTCCAGCTGTGTTTGATTTTACTGATTGGACTTGATTAGGAAGCCACACACCTGTCTATATAAGACCTTACAGCTCACAGTGCATGTCAGAGCAAATGAGAATCATGAGGTCAACGGAACTGCCTGAAGAGCTCAGAGACAGAATTGTGGCCACGGTTACAAAAATTATTGCTGCACTTAAGGTTCCTAAGAGCACAGTGGCCTCTATAATCCTTAAATGGATGATGTTTGGGACGACCAGAACCCTTTCTAGAGCAGGCCGTATGGCCAAACTGAGCTATCAGGGGAGAAGAGCCTTGGTGAGAGAGGTAAAGAAGAACCCAAAGATCACTGTGGCTGAGCTCCAGAGATGCAGTCGGGAGATGGGAGAAAGTTGTAGAAAGTCAACCATCACTGCAGGCCTCGACCAGTCGGGGCTTTATGACAGAGTGGCCCGACGGAAGCCTCTCCTCAGTGCAAGACACATAAAAGCCTGCATGGAGTTTGCTAAAAAACGCCTGAAGGACTCCAAGACGGTGAGAAACAAGATTCTCTGGTCTGATGAGACCAAGATAGAACTTTTTGGCCTTAATTCTAATCGGTATGTGTTCAGAAAACCAGGCACTGCTCATTACCTGTCCAATACAGTCCCAACAGTGAAGCATGGTGGTGGCAGCATCATGCTGTGGGGGTGTTTTTCAGCTGCAGGGACAGGACGACTGGTTGCAATCGAGGAAAAGATGAATGCGGCCAAGCACAGGGATATCCTGGATGAAAACCTTCTCCAGAGTGCTCAAGACCTCAGACTGGGCCGACGGTTCACCTTCCAGCAAGACAATGACCCTAAGCACACAGCTAAAATAACGAAGGAGTGGTTTCACAACAACTGTTCTTGAATGGCCTAGCCAGAGCCCTGACTTAAACCCAATTGAGCATCTCTGGAGAGACCTGAAAATGGCTGCCCACCACCGTTTACCATCCAACCTGACAGAGCTGGAGAGGATCTGCTAGGACGAATGGCAGAGGATCCCCGAATCCAGGTGTGAAAAACTTGTTGCATCTTTCCCAAAAAGACTCATGGCTGTATTAGATCAAAAGGGTGCTTCTACTAAATACTGAGCAAAGGGTCTGAATACTTAGGACCATGTGATATTTCAGTTTTTCTTTTTTAATAAATCTACAAAAATGTCAACAATTCTGTGTTTTTCTGTCAATGTGGGGTGCTGTATGTACATTACATTAATGAGAAAAAAAAGAACTTGATTTTATGATTTTAACAAATGGCTGTAAAATAACAGAGTGAAAAATTGAAGGCTGTCTGAATACTTTCCGTACCCACTGTATAAAGCAGTGGCTCCTAAGTGATTTTTTTAATGAATAAATCTTAAAGACAGTTTTGTTTTTGTGCAATAAACAATTTTGGTATTATGTTGTATTGCCATTTGATGTCTTATGTTATATCTAAAACCTGAAATGCAAATCAGTTGAGTATCACTCATATATATGAATATATTGAATATATAGTAATAAATGTAACAAAATTAAAACAAACGTGCCTGTTGTCTGTAGTTCGACAGTCATGGTTAAATGACTCTTATGAGCTGGTTCTTGTATTTAATCAAGTCAAAGGTGTCACAGCTATGAAACTGTAAACAGTTTGAGAGCGGTTATTGAATGAACATTTAGGCTAACTAAAACAGCGTATAGTCACAAAAGATTAGCATTTATTAATATGATATTCTAATATCGGTCTAGCTTACTATAGTGTGCTACAAGTCTCATAGTAGCCACAGAGTGAATGCACAGAGTAACGTTATAACATTTTCAACACACTCAAATATATGTAATATAATAAAACAGCGTTGTTACCCCACATACGCATGACCCGCGGAAGCGGCCATCTGCGGCATAATAAAAAGTTCCGCTGCAGTTGAGCTGTGTCACGCTTGTCTCATTAGAAATCGCTCCAGCGGCCTCGTTCAGCTCCCACAGCACTCTGACCTGCTCCGCTTCATACTACAGTACCGTTAATAAATCTTTAATACATAAGCTCATCCATGAACATTTCTTCCAGAGTCCCATCCCGATTCCTTTCCACCGGCTGTGAGGTGAAGACAACAACTTCCAAGATTCTGCGCTCAAAGTTTTTAATAGGCAAACTAGCGGCAAAAAACAACAAATTGTGTAATATTAAATAATGTTATTAAAATAGTATTGTTTAGTATGTAGTTTAGAACATTAGTATTTTAACCATTGAACTAAATAATCTGCAGAATGTAGAAGTGTCTTTCCCTGCCATTGAGGGAAATTTCCGGCTTTCCGTGTTGTCACTGTGACGTGGTTGGAGGGGATATTACATTCTGAAAGAGTACTGAATCTCCTGATCAAAACACATGAGAAAAAGCAGCAGAAACATGTGATAGCACATGTAAGAAGACCATCAACATTAAACCAATATAAATCAAAACTGCCTAAAGTTACTGAATGAAATGTCGACCCAGGATGAGCTATAGGACTGTGAAGCTTTGGGGTGTGTTGATGGACTTGATCTACTCCAACTATGTTTTGATCATTGTTCTGAATCCGATCCAGACATTTGGTCTTTGACGAAAACACAAATTTCTCAGATTTTTCTCAGAAGCTTACCCATATTCAAGTGTTAATAAAAAAGGAATGCATGAATAAAAGCTAGAACAAAACACTTTTAAAATACTTTAAGTAGAGGGTCTGTTCTTTCTTTTGAAACATTGCATGTTCAGATATTCATGGAACAAAATATTCTGGGGGCTATGAAACTTTTGTGAAATCGATCAAAAATGCTGGCAACTTTTTTCAAAAACGCTTGCGGGTAAGGAGTTAAGTGCCAGAGAAGTGGATATGACCCTTGCTGTTTCTTGGGCAAATAATTTTTTCATGACCCAAGGACAGGCATAAACTGATGTGTCATAAACTGAGCAATTTTTCAGTGCTTCCTCATGAAAAAGTGAAAGTGTTTAACTTAAGCTAACAGTTTAGCAGCCAAAATCAACCTATTTTCACTCTTGCATATTTTATGCTTGGAGTTCCGTTCAGAGACCATCTGCAGAATGAGAGTACACTGAGCAGATGCTGACGGGTGTCATGGTCTCTGAACGGAGGTCTTTGTAGTTGTCAAAGGGTCGTCTCTGTGTTAAGGTTGACCTGTCACCCCGGCCGCCCCGTGCTGCCCTGATCCTGGTTTCTTAGACAATGACAGGAGCCAGGCTGGAGCGCACTGCTAAAATCTCTCTTCTCTGATCAATGGTTATTTGATGATTGACATTAATTTTATCATTTAAGCCTATCGATTTTATATTAATCAATTTCATAGCTGTGACACTGGTCTGCAAGCACTTCTATCTAGTTTAAAGTTAAAATTTTATTTCAAAAGTACCCTAATACAAATGACAATTGTTTTTATAATTTCCTTGTAACATGCAAAGTAGGGATGCACCAAAATTTTGGGACAAAATGGTTTTGGATGGCCGAAATCAGTGACCGATGTTTAGTTAGTGCTTCTCCATTGGCACATTTGGACTATGTTCAGCGTCTACTTCGTGCACACATCAGCAGTCAAACATGTCAGCTGTGTGGACACTAGCTCTGGATTGGCAATATAACTTTCTCGATTTTAATCGGTGATTAATCTTAAATCTAAAATCTTTTAGTCTGTGCTGTTTTCACCAGAAGAAATGTTGAAAGATAAAACACAACTTGCTGAAATGAATCCTGTCTCATGTAATCGCTCAATCAGTGTTTCAACAGGGGAAAGACGTCAATAAAACAGCTTGTAAGCTATACAATGTTACTTAATGTTAACCTCAAGAAAGCTATGCAATGTCCATAAACCTCATTAGTTAGCTAGAAAAAATAACTCTAAGAGCATTTTGCTAAATATTTGCACTGTATTACATATTCTTTATATTTTTACTTAAAGTCTGTACAGCAATATTAAATGTGTTCTGAGTTTGTCACACCACAGATTTGTTAACCATCCAGCCAAATTTGAATGATAAAAAAAAAAAAAAATAAGTTATCAAAATAAGTAATAAAAAAGCAGTATTCTCTGCTCTCAAACACTAGGGGTGTATCCGCTGTCTGCGCTGAAACCACGGCCACTTGCACTCATTGGTGGGCATGCGCTGCCGACGATGGCACCAGTTGTCGGCAGGACGGGAGATAGTCTGCCCTGCCCCAGCACCAGTTGTCGGTGGGACGGGAGGATGAAGGCCAGGGTGGGAGATAGTCGGTTCGGCTCCATTCACCAGTAACAGCGGATTATCAGTGAATCCCAGTTGTCTCCGATGAAAGTTTATAAAACTATCCGGTGTAAAATGTTCACTGCACTGGCGGGTGTTGGTGGTTCTCTTTCAAGCATACGTTTCGGTGTCTCACTATGGGATACGCCCCTTCCGCGTATTCCTCAGAAGCCCTATTACATTACGCCAGCCCCAATTGGCTGGCAGACGTGACGTTGAGTCTGGGAGTGGCCTCCCCTCCCTAGTATAAAAGGGCGACCACGACGTCACACTCGACATTCAAAAACCTCTTCTCGCTTCACACCAGAAGCCGAAGCCTTTTGAAAGAACAAAATTCTGGACGAACTACTGGCCACCACGCCGTTTTTCGTCTGGCTCCTTCAATTTGCATCCCAGCCGATTGCAAGGATTGTTCTATATCAACGATGGCTGCAGCAATGCAAACTATCTCGGCTAGCGAGGGAGATGCGGTGCGACTCTGTTCATCGGAATAAAATCTCATGCAAGGACACACACCAGGTCTGCTCTGCATGTCTCGGGCTGAAACATGCCCAATTGGCGATCGAGAACCCCGGCTCCTGCGAACACTGCGCACGCTTCACCACGAAGAGCCTTCGACGTAGGCTAGCACGCCAAGCTAGCCTGTCAGGCCAAGATCCCCTCATGTCACCTAGCCCTGTTCCAGCTGTCACTCCGCAGGTAACCATTCCTGTAGTAGAGCTGCCCACCACGGCAGTTTTATCTTGGGGTGAAGAACTCGATGTCTGCGCCCCTCTGCCCAGCGTGCTCAGCACAGGCGAGGATGAGGACGCACTTTCGATTTAGAGGAAGAGGGACAGTCGGATTATCTTCTCTCTGAAGAAGAGGAAGATTTTGAAGACTCCCCCTTCCTTCCCATGGCGCACTCGGCACAACTCCTCGCCGCGGCAGGAACCTCGGAAGAGGCGGGTGGGGCACCATCCTCTCCGCTTCTCAGTGTTGATCTGCAAGATGTGTGCAAACGCGCTGCAGATAAACTAAATATTCCGTGGCCGACCGTGGTAGCTGAGACTGCAAAGTCCCGCTACGAGGGCAAGAGGCTGCCGAGGGCAAAACGGGCAGCACGTCAGCTCCTTCCAGTATTTCCAGAGCTCCTGGAGGAGGTTGCGGTGACCTGGAAGGTCAAACCGTTCACCAGTAAGATGCCCGTGCAGGGAGGATCCGCGCTTGACGTGGAGGGGATGGAGAAGGATGGCCTTCTCCGAATGCCCCCCATGGAGCCACTAGTTGCCGCGCACTTACACCCAAAGCGCACGGCGGCTGCAAATCCGACATTACCATCTAAAGCGGACAGATTCCAGTCCAGCATGACGGAACGCGCTACAAAGCAGTTGCTCTCTGTTAGGGCTCTGACGCGGTCTCTATGCTAACCGCGTGCGGAGTTGCAGGACGCGTCGACCATGCCAGGTCAGACACATTGGGAAGAGATCTGTGTTGTCACGGATCTCTCCCTGCGTCTTCAGAGATGCGCGGTTCAAGCCGCGGGCAAAGCCATGGCCACAATGGTCATTCAGGAGAGAGGACGATGGCTTAACTTGGCCAATCTCTCAGACAGGAAAATGAAGCCATCCTGGGCCGGTGGTCGCAGAGGGCATTTTTGGCTCAGCTTTGACACTGATGCAAAAAAGATGCGAGGAAAAGAAGAGGGATGATGAGGCTTTGCAACTGTGCATGCCCAGAAAGTCACAGACTGCACCCCCTCCGCCACCTCGGCAGACCTTCGCACAGGCCGCGCCCGCCCACCCCAGCTCGTATTCCGAAACGGCAGAGACCGATCATGAATACAGCGGGTCAGAGTGGAGTACCAGAACAGAGAACTGCCTGGCCCAGAAAGCACTATCCACCCGCAACGAGCCAGACGGTTCAGCCAGCTCCTCAACCTCATCCTCATGCCCATTCTCAGGGAGCGAGGAGGAAGAAGAAGGCAGTTTGATGGGATCTTTCCCAGGGACGGGAGCCCACAGCCCCCCTGTTCGCTAGCTCCCGACCCTCTAAGGTTCAGTGTTCGACAAGGAACGAGTTTAGAAGTTCCCACTCCCAGATGTTCTGTGTGGAAAACAGAGCCCGGCCGGGCCAGGGGAAACAAAGCGGTGAAAAGAACGAGAAAGCGGTGTAGTGGTGCACACCCACCCACTAGTCACAAGCACTTTCTATGTTCAAAACTCAATAAAGTTTTCACTGTACCCCCAAAACATGTTGAAAAACATAATGCCACAAAAAATGTTGCAAAACACATTAACAGAACACAGTATAATATCTCCTCGGGGTTATCGCCTTAGAGGTGATGAGACACTTAAACTCTGTCCAAACGCTAAGTACCTGCGCATGCGTAGTACAGACCACAAACTCGTTCATGACTCAGCCACACGATGGCACCAGAACACTGCAAATAAACAAGTGGCGAGAGTGCACACAGTCCCGCTGGGTATTGAGAACAATACAGTTCGGTACAGAATACAGTTTGTCACTTCTCCCCCGCAGTTCAGAGGGATAATTCATTCTCAGGTGCGGGGAGAATTAAAGCACGTTCTTCAGGAAGAAATTTCCTCTCTGCTGAACAAGAAGGCGATAAGAATAGTCCCACCCGAGCAAAGCCACAGTGGGTTTTATTCGAGATACTTTCTCGTTCCAAAGAAAGGAACTCAAGCACTTCGCCCCATATTAGATCTGCGTGCACTGAACAAATACTTAAGAAAGTACAAGTTCAGAATGCTCACCCACTCTACACTCCTAAAAATAGTGCGTCAGGGCGATTGGTTTACATCGATCGACCTGAAGGACGCTTATTTTCACATAAAGATATACCCGCCACACAGGAAATTCCTGAGGTTTGCCTTCCGTGGCGTGGCATACGAGTATCTGGTTCTCCCGTTTGGTTTGTCTCTCAGCCCAAGAGTATTTGTAAAATGCACAGAAGCGGCTCTGACTCCTCTCAGGGAGAAGGGTGTTCGTCTCGCTACTTACATAGACGACTGGCTGGTGACAGCTCAGTTGGAGCAGGAAGCGAGAGAACACACAGCCATGCTTCTGGAACACATACAGAAACTGGGCTTAAAGCTGAATACAGAAAAGAGTGTTCTAATCCCCAAGCAGTCTATAACATATCTGGGACTGTCACTGGACTCGGTGACATTCAGAGCACGGCTGTCGAAGGACAGGGTGGAAAAATTTACTCGGTGCCTGGCCGAATTTCAGGTGGGAAAAAATGTCTCTTTCCGCACATGCCTCAGGCTACTGGGACTGATGGCCTCAGCCCTGATAGTCATTCCTTTAGGCAGATTGTTCATGAGAGAATTTCAACGCTGGGTAGCGTCTCTGAGGCTGGATCCACTACGGCACTCCCGGAGGAGAGTGCGAGTGACGTCAGAGGCGGTCTTGGCACTGCGTCAATGGAGACTCCCGACCTTTCTGGTTCAAGGGGTACCCATGGGCGTGATTCGAGCCAGGAAAGTCATAACAACGGACGCGTCGTTGTCAGGTTGGGGGGGCATTCACGAGGGCAGGATAGTGAACGGGAGATGGGGTCATCATCTGGCCAATCATCACATAAACTATCTGGAAATGCTAGCTGTTTTTCTGACGCTGAAGCATTTTCTTCCTCTTCTGAGAGGAAATCATGTCCTTGTGAGAACAGACAACACTACAGTTGTGGCTTACATAAATCGACAGGGGGGTCTCAGATCGCTTCCCTTGCACATGTTAGCACGCAAACTGATTTTATGGGGCAGTGCAAATCTTCTATCCCTGAGAGCGACGCACGTACAGGGCGTTATGAATCAGGGCGCGGATCTGCTGTCCAGGGCAATCCTCTATACGGGGAGTGGAAATTAAACAAGGTAGTGGTCGAACAGATTTGGAGCATATACGGCAGAGCGACAGTGGATCTGTTGGCGTCTCACGACAATGCTCAGTGTCCTCTGTTTTCTCTCTGAAAGACCAGAGCGCGCCCTGGGGATAGATGCGTTGGCGCAAGATTGGCCTCGCACTCTCCTTTACGCGTTCCCACCGATAGCGTTAATATCCCCAACACTCTACAGAGTGAGGGAAGGGGGACTGAAGCTTATATTAATAGCTCCGAGGTGGCAAGGGAAACATTGGCTGGCGGAGATCATACGTATGCTATACGAAGATCCGTGGCCTCCCGGTGCGCAGAGATCTACTGTCTCAGGCAGAGGGGGAGATATTTCATCCTCATCCAGAACACTTGGCGCTGTGGGCCTGGCCAGTGAGTGGTTCAATCTGAGCACAACCGGTCTGTCTGACAGTGTTATCAAGACCATACAAAATGCTAGAGCCTCGTCTACGAGGTCTCTTTATGAGTGCAAGTGGGGCGTGTTTGAACGCTGGTGTGCGACCAAACTCGAAATTCCCTTTCAGTGCTCAGTGGCAGTCGTTCTGTCATTTCTGCAGGATTTGATAGACCAAGGGAAAGCGTTTTCAACCATAAAAGTTTTTCTGGCCGCTATTTCCGCTTCTCACATAGGTTTTGATAACAAAACTGTTGGGCAGCATCCTCTAGTATGCAGATTTATGAAGGGCGCACGCCGCGTTTTGCCAGTTTCAAAACCGCTCTCCCCTTCATGGGACTTGGGATTAGTGCTTGATGCTATTTCAATGCCCCCATTCGAACCATTGGACGAGGTTGATTTTAGAATATTGTCGTTCAAGACAGCGCTGCTGTTAGCTCTGGCTTCAGCGAAGCGCGTAAGCGAGATTCATGCACTTTCTGTGCATTCAGCGTGTATGCAATTCAGGCCTGGGGATGCAGGGTTAATTCTGAAACCTAATCCTGCATTTATGCCCAAAATAATTAATGCTATCATCCCTCTTGAGTTGAGAGCTTTCTCCCCACCGCCTTTTGCTTCAGTGGAACAGCAAAAGTTAAATGCGCTATGCCCGGTGCGCGCTTTACGCATTTACGTGGAGAGAACCAGAGGGTTTAGGGAAAATGATCAGCTGTTCGTGTCTTGGGCAAAACCACGTACGGGGAAGCCGATTACTAAACAGCGTTTATCGCACTGGATAGTGGAGGCGATTTCGTTGGCATATTCCAGTAAGGGTCTTGTACCCCCATCTGGTTTACGTGCACACTCAACGAGGGGAATGTCAACGTCGTGGGCTTTATTCAAAGGAGTCACGATACAGGATATTTGCGGAAGCGAGCTGGTCTTCACCGCATACATTTGCAAGATTCTATAAACTGGATGTTACCGCTCAGACTTTAGCACATGCTGTATTGAGCGTAGGAATGTGAGTTGTGAGTCATCTCATCACTCTTAACTCGTTCAGCCCTGGATACAGTGTTTGGTTGGCAGGAGACTTCGAAGGCAGGCTATCTGGCAATGGAGTTAGATATCCCATAGTGAGACACCGAAGCGTATGCTTGAAAGAGAACAATAGGTTACTTGCGTAACCGGTTCTCTGATAGCATTAAGTGAGTGTCTCCTGAATCACCCTCCTTGCTGTGTGAAGCGAGGAAGAGGTGTGCTTGTTTTGAATGTCGTAGTGACGTCGTGTCGCCCCTTTTATACTAGGGAGGGGAGGCCACTCCCAGACTCAACGTCACGTCTGCCAGCCAATTGGGGCTGGCGTAATGTAATAGGGCTTCTGAGGAATACGCGGAAGGGGCGTATCCCATAGTGAGACACCTCACTTAATGCTATCAGAGAACCGGGGTTACGCAAGTAACCTATTGTTATCCTGAACTCTCCATCAAGGTGGCTCTTCACAAAATGAATCCACCTCTTTTTGATATCATTGTTGTTAGGAAATTTAAACAAGGAGACCGAGCTGTTTTGTAAATTATCGCGATCAGGTAATATGCATTTACTTGACGAAGCTAGCGAGCTAGCTAACGGTAATGACAGTAACTCACGATTGAGCGGGGTGAACCACTGATGCTAATGCGCTCTAGTTATTATAGTGTTAGGGGAGGGGCCATGCTCAGTGGCTCCAGTGTCATCGAGCCATGATCTCAGGCCCGCCCAAAAAATCCTGAACACAAAAACGATGAAAAACTGTTTAACGTTCTAACTCCACAATTCAGTACTACATAGTCCACAGGTTTTGTAACGTGTTTCAGCAATACATTTCTAACATTTATAATGTGTTTAGAATTGCCTTTACACAGACTTTAACTTGCTAGTGATGTCTTTAATCTATTTTTTAATAATTCTGTCCTAAAAATAAGTTATTACAGTTTATTATCGTTTAAATGTCTATATTTCACCAACAAACCATATTATATATAAAACTGTCTTATATGCCATTTAAATGTTTGTACAACTCAGTTTTAGATATTTGAGTGTTGATCATTAAATAAGTTTGATTAATTCATTTTCAGTTTCGGTTTCCGGCCAAGTGCATCCTGAAAGTTTCGGCCAAGAATTTTAATTCGGTGCATACCCACTGTACATTTAGGCATTTAGCAGACGCTTTTATCCAAAGCGACTTACAACATAGGAGTACAGGAAGCGATCGGTCATGAATAGGCGCAAAACGCAAAAAGTGTCTTAAATACCAAGCTTTGGATATCACATAGAATAAGCTTAAGCTAGAATAAGGAAGGAATAAAAGAGAAGAGGTTTTTTTTTTTTTTTTTTTATGATAAGTGTTCACGGAAGAGTTTTTAGCTGTCTTTTGAATGATGACAGTGATTCTGCCATCCGGATGGAGGTAGGAAGATTGTTCCACCAGCCAGGAACGGTGAATGAAAAGTTCTGGAGAGGGATTTCATGCCTCTCTGTGATGGTACCATAAGCCTCGCTCCTTACCTGGCGAAGGCTTCTGGTAGGGTGTGACTCGTAGGAGCGAGTCGAAATATGCTGGTGCCGAGCCTGTGGTGGATCCATGGCGAGTGTCAAGGCCTTGAACTTGATGCGGGCATCAAGTGGCAGCCAGTGCAGAGAGATGAAGAGAGGTGTGACATGGGCCCTTTTGGGCTCATTGAATACAAGGCGTGCTGCAGCATTCTGAATCAATTGAAGAGTTTTGATAGCACACGATGGAAGACCAGCCAGAAGCGCATTGCAGTAGTCAAGCCTAGAAATGACAAGGGCCTGGGCGAGAAGTTGTGTTGCATGCTCTGTAAGGAACGGTCTGATCTTCCTGATGTTGTGCAGAGCAAACCTGCATGATCGAGCTGTCTTTGAAATGTGGTCTTTGAAGGACAGCTGGTCGTCAAAGATTACTCAAGATTTCTGACCGACCCTGAGGGGGTAATCAGAGATGAACCTTGCTGGATGGTGAAGTTGTGTTGTAGAGTCGGATTGGCAGGGAAGGCGAAACTCAGTCTTAGCCAGGTTGAGCTGAAGGTGGTGTTCTTTCATCCATGCCGAGATGTCTGCCAGACAGCTTGAGATGCGTCCATTTACTGTGGGGTCATCTGGTTTAAATGAAAGATAGAGTTGAGTGTCATCAGCATAGCAATGGTATGAGAAGCCATGTGCCTGTATGATGGGTCCCAGTGACGAAGTGTAAATGGAGAAGAGTAGAGGTCCCAGCACTGAGCCCTGAGGAACCCCGTGGTCAATTGATGTGCTTTGGATACCTCACTCTCCAGGCAACCTTGAAAGACCTACCTGTGAGGTAAGACTCAAACCAGTGGAGTGGAGTCCCTGTGATGCCCAGTGATGAGAGGGTGGACAGAAGAATCTGGTGATTCACTGTGTCAAATGCAGCAGATAGATCGAGGAGGATTAGGACTGATGATCTGGAAGCAGCTTTTGCCATCCGCAGGGCTTCAGTGACTGACAGTAATGCAGTCTCTGTTGAGTGGGCCTTTTGAAACCTGACTGGTTAACGTCCAGCTGATTTGACTGTGAGAGGAAAAATGAAACCTGGTTGAGAACAACCCGCTCAAGTGTTTTTGCAATGTAAGGCAGGAGAGAAATAGGTCTGTAGTTCTCTAGAAGTGATGTGTCTAGAGTGGGTTTCTTAAGCAGTGGGGTGACCGGGCCTGCTTGAATGTGGTAGGGAAAAAGCCAGTGCTGAGAGATGTGTTGATGATGTGTGTGAGTGCTGGTAGAAGTGTGGGAGAGATGGCTTGTAGAAGGTGTGAGGGGATAGGATCTAGAGGGCAGGTGGTGGGATGGCTGGAGAGGAGAAGTTTAGATACTTCTGCCTCAGTGAGTGTAGAGAAGGAGGAGAGAAGATGTTTGTCTGTGGGTGTGGCTGATCTAAAATCCTGTGTGTGCGGGGGTGGGAACTGACTGCTGATGGTTGTAGTTTTATTTGTGAAGAAGTGGGCAAAGTCGTCTGCAGATAAGGAGGTGGTGGGAGGTGGTGGAGGTGGACAGAGGAGAGAGTTGAATGTTCTGAAGAGTGTGCGTGTGTTAGAGGTGGTGTTGATTTTGTTGTGGAAATATGAGGATTTAGCCACATGGACATCATCTGAAAATGATGAGAGCAGAGATTGATATTTACCCAGGTCAGGCGGGTCATTAGATTTTCGCCATTTTCTCTCTGCTGCCCTTAGTTTTGTCCGGTGTTCACGAAGAACATCAGATAACCATGGGTTAGCAGGAGTGGGGCGTGCTGGCCTAGAAGACAGAGGGCAGATACTATCTAGACAAGAAGTAAAAGTAGAGCATAGAGTGTCTGTTGCAGTGTTGACATCCATGGATGAGAACTGTGTGGGTGAGGGAAGAGAGGATGACACAGCGGAGGAGAGATGAGAGGGAGAAAGAGAGCGTAGGTTTCGTCTGAAAGTAACTGGTTGTGGGATTGGGAATGCGGGGGCAGTAAGTT
Organism: Gobiocypris rarus; assembly: GCA_023029165.1. Lineage (NCBI taxonomy): Eukaryota > Metazoa > Chordata > Actinopteri > Cypriniformes > Gobionidae > Gobiocypris > Gobiocypris rarus. The sequence continues at coordinate 11,955,466 of CM040925.1, forward strand.
GTAGATTAAAAGTGATGAAGTAATGGTCTGAGGTGTGTAGGGGTTTGACCAGGATATTATCTGTAGTGCAGTTGCGTGTGTATATGAGGTCAAGTTGGTTACCAGATTTGTGGGTGTGTGAGGTGACATGTCGTTTGAGATCGAATGAGGCTAGGAGGAGTGGAAGTCTGTAGCATATGGTTTGTCCAGGTGAATATTGAAGTCGCCAAGAATTAGAAGTGGGCTGCCATCCTCCGGAAATGAGGACAGCAGCACATCTAGTTCCTCAACAAAGGTGCCCAATTGACCTGGGGTAAATGACTACAAGATGGATTTTAGCGGGAGTTGAGACTGTAATAGCATGGTATTCGAATGAGTTGTTGTTGCATAGAGAGGTGTGGGTTGAGTATTTCCAATTGTTAGTAATGAGAAGACCTGTTCCTCCGCCCCTCCCAGTGTGACGAGGGTGTGTGAGAAAGAGAAATTGTTAGAGAGAGCAGCAGGGGTGACTGAGTCATCTGGACGGATCCAGGTCTCAGTCAAAGCCAAGATATTGAGAGTGGAGTGAGAGGCAAAGGCCGGAATGAAATCAGCTTTGTTGACAGCTGACTGACAGTTCCATAGACCAACAGAAAAAGAGGGAGGGCATTAGTGGAGGGGAATCAGGCGCAGATTAGCAGTGTTGCGCTGCCTTCTGCGTGTGACAATGGATCGTGGTCGAGAGACAGTGGGAATGTATTGAAAGCACATTGTAAGAGAGAAAGGAAGGTGGAAAAGGACAGAAAAATTAGATACTTAAGTGCTGTATCGGTGTTCGCTCTTCGGTGGAGTCGATCACAGGTAGAGTCGAAAGAAGATGTCTTTACCGAGTCGGTCTTCACGAGGAGGCTGAACCACGAGGGCTGAACGCTTCGCTGGCGGCTTCCGCGCCAGCGCTGACAAGCTTATTAAATACACACATACGGCTCGCGGCTCTTTACGGACCTGGACGCTTCTCCTGGACGCTTCACCTACTGTAAAGAAAAGTTGGTTAATTTGTGATAAATTAGGTTAATTTGTACCATTCAGCAGTGGTACTTGTAGAGGCCCGAAGTCAAAGATGCCAAAAAACTGATGCCAAAAAATGATCTGTGTTCAGACCACCAGTGAATCTGAGTAAAGAACAAATGTACTCACTGTTGCTTTTTTCCCTGGATTTCATTGCCCTTTTCATTTGAATTGCTCGCTTTTGTCCACCCACACACATCTCGTACTGTTGACAAAGTTATGACAGAAGATAAATGTCGTTTTTGAGTAATAATTAGATTTCCATAACTATATTTCAAAGGCTGCATTGTGGGAGTTTGGCCCATGTAAGGCTGTGTGTTTTGAGGGCACGGTGCCAGGCAGCGCTCTGAACGCTATTTTAAAAGTCACTTTCCACTCCCTGTGTCCTTTCGATCTGATATTTGCCTGATGTTTTATCAGATAGTCTTTAGCTTTCTTAGCAATCATAATCTAAATTTTAAGGTCCGTACTTCTGGGATTTGGTTTATTTTAAATCCCTATCAGATGTGTGGAAGAGTGAAGAGCGTGATTTCTGTCTGGTATAATGCTCGTATTCTGGCTCGGCCTGGAATGTGTAGACCTCTCAATGTGTGCTTGTTTTGGCTTATTTAATCGCAGGGAGTGAATCACACCGTTGTTTCACTTGGACACCTTGGTTTCAAGACAAATATATGTCCTTTCCACTTCCTTTTCCCATGATGCTCACACTTAAATGTGTGGACCAAACATCATTTTATTGATCCGTAATGTGTTTTTTAGGGGAATGTGTTTGAACCAGTGCTCCCTATAATTAGTTTTTTGCCCAGCAAATGTATGAATTACTAATTTTCCTGTAATTAATCCTGATTAATCATACCTAACATTAAAGTTTTTCAGATTTCAGATTTTTATATTGTAATAATTTCACATTTAATCTTAAAATGAATGTAGAAACATCATAAAGACAGTAGCCTATATTTAAAATATTTTTTAATAGTTCTTTTTTAAAGAAGGCCAGTATCACCGATACCAATACTGCTACTGATGTCTCTGTGTATTTCTTTTTTTTTAACCATTATAGCCATTCAGCAATACAGTATAATTAAAAGCTATCAAATTTAACATCTATTATGCTTTAAAAAATACAACAAGTTTTAGTTTAAGTGGACAATCTTCACATAAATAATATATATTATAATAAATGTCAAATTTTCCTGTGCCCTTCAATATATCAGGGCCCAATTTTTTTTTCTATCTGCTCAGTCTGACCGGTTCAGATTTTTACTTGCCGTGTCAAAATGCACACAAAGTTATTATTTTCATTGTTTTTGACCCATGTAACCCATGTAAATGGTGCTTTAAGATTTTCAGATAGGTCTAACAGGTAGGATATGTACAGAAATTGAATAAAGTTATCAAACACTTCACAGTCATCACTGCATAAATTATAAATAGGGATGCACCGAAATCAAAATTCTTGGCCGAAACCGAAAACCGAAAAAGAAACCAAGGCGAAAGCGAAACCGAAACACCAAAATAAATGATGCCAATTATTAGTACCATTGCATTTATGGCTATGACTGTATAACTTTATTAAAAATCAAGGCAGTGCAATTGCATAAATTAATATTGAAGTTTCACATAATAAATCAATTACAAATTATGCAAATATGTATTTAGCACATTGCAACAATGCACAGTATAAAATAAAAATGTTTAACTTGAACTCACTGAAATAATAATGTACAGGCCTACTGGCAGAAAGGTACAGAAATTTAATACAGTAATCAAACATAAAATAACTGCATATTTAACTGTTTAAATTAAAGATTAATCCTTATTAAACTTACAAAAGCTATTCAATCAACAGCAGTGAGTGATGTCCTTGTCTTTTGTTGAGATTAAACACACCGCAGTAAAGGCTACTGCCCCTGTAAGAGCCGATGCAGGGATATGCATCGTCTTTCTCGACTGTATACAGTTCACTTAAGGATTATACAGACTATGTCTGCTAGGATGCTCATGAAGATGGACATGTTGACATACTTTTTGTGTGAGTTTGTCCGTTTAAGCGCAAGACTTGAAAGAGAAATCAATATTTGCGCGCTGTGAGATGAGTGCGCGCTTTCGGGTGAGTGCACAGAGACAGATCTTCTCACAGTGCGCGTGAGTTCTCATTCCCGTCTGATGACGCGAAAACGACTGGTCATATTCGGATATACGGCAGCACTCGCATGCATTGAACAAAGTTTACAAAGAGAGATTGTTTTGACCACGTTTTTCTTTTATTATCGCTGTTGTTGTAGTGTATCACTGAGGAGCCAGCACGTGTATCCATCAACAGAAACAGAAACAAAGCATTATTTTCAAGTTAAAACCCATAGACGCGTCATCAGATGTGAGATGAACCACATATGTCCACACCGCAGACATGTTGCAGCTTGTTTAGACTGTTTATACAAGCACGTGCAGGTCGCGGTTTCTGTTTGCGTCATCACAACATTTCGGCCGTATTGTTTCGGTGATAAAAGTCTTTCGGCCGAAAACCAAAAATGCCCTTTTGGGCCATTTTCGGCCAAAAATTTTCGGTGGCCGAATATTCGGTGCATCCCTAATTATAAATTAAATATAGATTTGTGCTTCTATCTACAGAAGTGATTTTCTTTTTTTTTCTTTTGTTCTTTGATTAGCATTAATAACTGACATCACAGCAGCAGGTTTATTAGGCTGCTGTTACTTCTGATCTGACACGCATCCCATTTTCTCACAATTCTTTACGTTCATTTAAGACTTTATTCATTTAACTAATTTAAGACCGTGCTTGCAGGGATACTCGACAAAACAATCATTTTGGCATAATTTTGTCCATTCATGCGCCGTCTTAAGCGGCTGTCTGTGCGCATGTATGTGCGTGCGTGTGTGTGTGCGTGTGTCACACAGACAGGAGATTCATAGACGCGCACCAGTACCGTACAGAATTTGTGTCTTATCACACTTGAATGGTTTAAAAGCATTTGCATGAATAAGAACTTGATCATATATTGCAACTCTAGCCTAAGAATGATAGGAAAAACGGATGCTGCATTGTGTTAAATATATATAAATAAATATAAATATAATTGAAGAGAAATAGATGCGCTCCAGGAGAAAAATGTCATAAAACACCACTCTGCCTCTTTTAATTTTCATTAAAAAAAAAAAGAATTAGCAGCCACACAAATGTGGTTCAGCCAACGCACTACCTGGGTTATCTTCACTGCAAAAAAATAAGTTTAAAGTTATGAAACTTCACTTTGCCCTCAGTCAAAATGATTTGGTAGGCAACAATATATTCATTAGACCAATGATCGGCCATTAGATGTACACAAGACGAATTATGTGTCACGTTTAACCACTACAGAGACACCCGAGCCAGCGGCAAACGCCAGAAGGACTGGCCGAGGCAAGGCTGCTCTCGCCGGGGTTAACGAGCGCTGAGCGCCCGGGGATCGCCTGGATCTCACAACTCAGAAAACGCAAGATTATTTTTTTTAAATAGGCGCTGTCTTTACATTATCAACTGAAAAGCATTCAAACTACATTTAGTGACAAAATATCAGTATTTTTTAATTATGCAGGGTTTCTCATCACGTCACTTTACCACGTGACAGCAGCAAGCAGGCTCCTGATTGGTTTACGCGCTTGGTACTCAGATGTGACCATAGTTTATTATATAAGGTTTTATAAGTTATAAGTTATAAGTTTTATATGAATAAGTTAGAGATAGTGACCTTTTAGTCACAGAAAACTGTTCTCTCATGGCTGTTTGATGACTTTATATGCTCTTACTGTACTTAAATGCTATTTCAAAAAAGATTAAATTATTTAGTTTTAAAAATGAAACACATGATCATATGACTTTTTTGACGCTTTTTTCCATTTACAAAATGATATCGTGATATATCGTTAGCGATTTTCTTGCAATATATCATCTGTCACAGAATCGCTGGTATCGTGATATATCGTTATCGTTATTATATTTTATAAATGTGTACTATATGCAGAGAGCATTCACTCAGTATCGTTATCTCATTTTTGACCGAAGTGGCTTTTAGAGGCTTTTGCATCTGAACTCTTCATATATATATACACACACACACACACACACACACACACACACACACACACACACACACACACACACACACACACACACACACACACACACACACACACAGTACTGTGCAAAAGTCTTTAGGCTCACTAGTATTTTTAAACACAAAAAGTGGGTTTAAGCCAGTTATTTATATCTTTTGCTGTAGTGTGTCAGTAGGAAATATCAGTTTACATTTATAAGTTAATTGCCATTCATTTTAATAATCCAGTGAGATTTTTTTGTTTTTGTATTAAGAGTCTGATGATTTTCTCTATGCTCCACATGGAGATCTGATCTCATCTTCATTGAGTCTGTCTGTGATTACATGAAGAAAAAACTGGCACAACATAAAAGCGATGAACTGTTTTATCCAAATCCACATGAATGGCCCGTTCAATGTTCGGTAGCTTGTCCGAGAGTCTCTCCTGTCTCAGGGTGTCTCTCGTCATATGTTTTCAGTCGGCGCCAACAAGAACAATTTCAAGAATAACTGAAAGAGGTTACCGTTACTAGACTGTAGACTAGCTTGACTCTGAAAAGTGAGTTTTTCTGGCTTATGCTCTGAACGGGCCATTCATGTGGATTCGCTCAGGACGCGGGGTGTCTGTGGATATTCTGACTAACCACTCCTACTTGTAGCGGAGCTGGCGTCTCGCTTCAATAAATATGGGGGGGACATTATTAATAACAGTAAAAATTATTTTTATAATTTGACATTATAAGTGTGTGTGTGTGTGTGTGTGTGTGTGTGTGTTACTACATAAAAAATTGCCTTGGTCATATTTCAGTATTTCATATTTTACAGTTCAACTTTTGAGTTGCTGTTAGTTATTAAAATTGGATTTGGGCTGTCAGTGAAATTGACTTGTGATCGAATTGCTGTCAGCGGATTGTCTTTACTTGTTGAGTCCTGAGTGTGCTTCATTGTGAAGACTTGAATGAGTTATGTCATGATTTCATGGCAGCGTGTGTGTATATGTATCTGTACACCCATAGTAACCTGACCTGCCCTGTAATTCAAGGTTTACACTCTGCTGTCGCTGATAACAACCACTTCCATGTGTGATCTGATAATCTAGATGGAACAAAAGCAACACAAAGCGGCTTATCATCTTATCAGGACCTCTAGAAATCCCCTCTTGCTTTCTTAATGGAGGAGACGGGTGTCAGATCTCTGTGTGCTCTCCGGTGTGTTACAGGTAGCAGTTGTAAAGGTGAAAAGTTCAGACAAGGTGTTTGCCATGAAGATCCTCAACAAGTGGGAGATGCTGAAAAGAGCAGAGGTACACAATTAATCTTTCTAGTGCAAAATCAGTTAGTTTTATATTTGGTTTATCAATTAAATGTAAACAAATGTTTGTCTTTTGTTTCCCCAGACAGCATGTTTCCGGGAGGAACGGGATGTGCTGGTGAATGGGGACAGTCAGTGGATTACCACGCTGCACTACACCTTTCAGGATGACAACTTCTTGGTAGGCTTGTGCCCTCTGGCTGCCCCTGAGTACACATTAACAGGAGCTTTGATTAGATCAGACTTGATTAATCAATCCCAGAAGTCTCTGCACACTCTCTGTGAGCGCAGACAGACCTCAGAGATGCTGGACAGGACAGAAGCACACCTCTGGCTGGTTCCCATGTGGGGAATTACTCTGAGAATCCCAGTCAGCCAAGCCACATCCATCAGGAAAATAATGGGGCTGTTTTAGGTCATGTGGTGTTTCTCAGCAAGCAGACCGCGTATTCTTAAGGTCTGAATGGTGATTGTTGTCATGCAGGTTGTCTTCCCACCCACCTAACCATAATAGTCCTAAACCTTGAATAATCCTAAATTTGTCCCATCCATCCATCCATCCATCCATCCTTCCATCCATCCATCCTTCCATCCATCCATCCATCCATCCACCCTATTGGTATATCTATCAATCTATTTATCACTCTGACGTTTTATCTATCGTTCTAATTGTCTCTTCTCTCTGTTCTAAAACCCATCTGTCTATCGTATTATCTATCATTCAATCTATCAATCTATTTATCTAGTATCTGTTGTTTTATCTGTCCGTCCATTCGTCCATCCGTCCATCCATCCATCCATCCATCCATCCATCCATACATACATACATACATACATACATACATATCAATCTATTTATCTCTCTGTTGTTCTATCTATCGTTCTAATTCTCTCTGTCGTTCTATCTATTGTTCTATTCATCAGTCTGTCAGTCTATCTACCATTCCATCCATCTATCATACGTCTATCATTCAGTCTATCATTCCATGAGTCTGTTTATCTATCTGTAACGCAGTATGTTCGTAGATATGGGAAAGAAGGAGGCGGGAACCGGTGAACATTTAAAGACTTAAATAAATAAACAAAACGAAAGTAAACCGCAGCAAGCCTCTCACGGACGGCTGCTGCACACACACATACAAAATGTAAACAAAACATCCAGGTCGGGTCCACTCTCGTCTGGTCCTTCACTGTCGTCGCTCCTCCTTTATGCTCCAGTCACTCCTCCATGAGACACAAGGCTGGTGTAGCGCACAGCTGCTGCTTATTATCATTATCGCCCTGCCTCGTCCAGCTCTTACGGCCCCTCAGCCTCGCTGCTCGCCACACTACCGTTTAGTCCATCCATCCATCCATCCATCCATCCATCCATCCATCCATCCATCCATCCATCCATCCATCCATCCATCCATCCATCCATCCATCCATCCATCCATCCATCCATCCATCCATCATCCATCCATCCATCCATCCATCCATCCATCCATCCATCCATCCATCCATCCATCCATCCATCCATCCATCCATCCATCCATCCATCCATCCATCCATCCATCCATCCATCCATCCATCCATCCATCCATCCATCCATCCATCCATCCATCCATCCATCCATCCATCCATCCATCCATCCATCCATCCATCCATCCATCCATCCATCCATCCATCCATCCATCCATCCATCCATCCATCCATCCATCCATCCATCCATCCATATTTCTGGTGTATGTGCTTTTATGCCATTTAGTTCTGACATGTCTGTCTTCTGCAGTACCTGGTGATGGATTACTACGTGGGTGGTGACCTCTTGACTCTTCTCAGCAAGTTTGAGGACCGTTTACCTGAGGACATGGCCCGATTCTACCTGGCGGAGATGGTTCTGGCGATTGATTCTGTGCATCAGCTGCACTATGTTCACAGGTGAGGCCATTCTGATGAACAGATTTGCCCTGGTTTTGCTTGTCTTTCTTTCTTTTTTTGTTTCTACTGCACGACACTGACATTTGGAGCAAATTGGATGGAAATAATTTGTGCGCGCTGGTCTGTGGGAATGTGAATTCTTTTGGGAACACAGGAAGTGACCAAATTGTTCTGATTTCAGCAATCACAGAGTACATTTTAGTACTGCCTTTTGCTGCCTAGTTGCTATTGCATTGTATATAGGCGGAGCACAGTTCCAGGGATAACGCTCGGAGGCGCCCAGCCTCTCAGATGTGGCTCCAGTGGAATTGATTTATTCTGGTCTTACTAATTGCAGGCTGCTGCTATGGAGCAGAGCAGAGGTCCATGCGTACAGTTGGAGCTCTGGGAACTCAAATAAGGACTGTAATTACAGGTTTAGCCACCCCGGCCGTGAGAGATTTGTTTTGGACGATTTAAAAGGGGTGCGATACTGTGGGCAACTCCCTAAGAAAGGAAAATAGATGAAGTTCCATTTTTACCCAGGTTTAAGTGCATCGTCCAGTTTTGGACAGATTTACTCAAGCTTGAAATTAATGGTTACATAACTTCTTCCATAGTAAAACTCATAGCTAAACTTTAGGTGCTAAGTAGACGCTTTTTTTCTTTTTTGCTTGACGAAGAGGCGGAGCTTCCATTGTTGTCATTTATGCAGACAGAAAATGCAGGAAGTTGCCTATTTGTGTGCCAGGCTGTGAATTTCCTGTTAGTCTGTCCCCCATGCTGTAGGCTTTTCGGTTCAGCAAGTCTGTTGTATTGTTTGAGTTTCTTCGCTAAAAGTGTTTTTAATATCTCAGGTTCTTGTTATTCCCTGTTAGAATATAAAGTGTATGTTTATCCCCTGCAGCAGTGTGCCTATGTTATGTTGATGTGCTGCATCTTCCTGCTGTCCAGTTAAAGCTGTTTGCGTTTTGTGTGGTAGTCAGAGCTCACACCATATGTTCAGTGATAAACTGTGACACGTTTTGGCCAAGACAGCTGTTCCTCTTACCTTACATATCTCTTGTGAATGTGAATACACACGCATGGCTGCGCTGGTGTTTTCATTGCATGAATAGAAAGAATTTCAGTGTTTCGAATCTGTATTGGAGTGTTGTTGTGAAATTTGTATCTTATCAACTGAAAGGAAGTCTTAAATTCAGCATGAAATCGTTATTGACCTTGTTTCTGGTCTTATTGTGCACAATCATCTTTGCACATTTCTCCAAATCCAAAATTTGGATTACTGGTTTGACTCTGATTTTCCTTTTTAACCAAACGTCATGAATCAACTTTTGCAGGTCTTCCCCTCAAATCAACTGTCATAGAGAGTACTCATTATTTTACAGTCTAATAAGTCATAAGTATACTTTTTTTTCTTGTTAAATATCATATTTTACTTGGAAATATACATGTATGTTTATAGAGTAAAATGTGTTGAAAACCTTGTTTCATGTTGATTTCCTCTGAAGTGAATTTATAATGGTTTCACACACTTAATAGATTAATAATTATTTATTAATTTTTCATTAGAGCTATCACAATTATATTAGAGTTATCGATTTAAAAAAATCCTCGATTTGCAATTTGCCCTTGTTGATTAACCAGCAAAATACTGGAAGTGGTGTATTCCACAGATGAAGGCTGCACGAATCAATATATTAAAACCATTTAAAATATAGATGGTGCTATTGTGAAAGACTGCGATTCAGTTACATATTCAGTAAATATATGCGCTGATATTGGTCATGCTGTAAAGTGTAACAACAACAATCAAATGGCCGTTGGCGCTCTTTTTTTTATATAACGTACTTATGTTGATTATATTTATATTATGTATTTTAACAGTGTTGTTCAATAAAACCATATGACTACTTGCTTTTGATACTTTATCTGAACCTATTATTCTTGCCTCATTGTTACATGTATGTAGGCCTAACTTAGGTCATTTTAATGGTTATTGTTCACTTATTATCACAAAAATTGTTATAAATGTTAGAGTAGTCTTTTATATCAGAAGGAAAATGCTGTTTTCTATTAAATAAGCCTTTTGATTCCTAAAACAACAGTTTTGATCTTTGACTGGATGTCCAGGTGGCTATAGACTCATTTGCCAAGTGGAAGTTTCTCCATCCTGTTTCTTAAGGAGGACAGCTGTGAATAGTTGTATGTACGGCTCCAGTCAAGTGGACTCCAAATGTGTAAGCTGAGCACAGCATGGAGCTTATGACCACTGCACCGACCTGTTCACCAGAGGTCAGCAGTTCACTTCGCGCATTACTCTCATTCCACATGCAGTCAGGTATGTGACACGCCTAGGACCAATCCTCTGAACACCACCAGACCAGCAGCAACAATCTCCTGAATGCAGGTTATTTTCAGCACCTCCCCTCAGCGTCTGGCTATGTGCGGGTCTGGCCAGCATTTGAAAGCCATCTAACACTCATATTCCTAGAAGAGCCCAGTGGCGTGACTGAGATTTTGACACCTCATTGTCACTTCTGAGGCTCTGACAGCCACACCACTGCCATCTGCAGTCTGTCTCGGCTCTGGTCATATGAGCTCCAGTGACTTCACTTCCATTAGCGTTCGGTGCAGTCTCTTTTCCACTATTGGGCCAGTGCGAGGCAGGGCTAACAACGTGTTGGTTGGGGCAAAAAGACCAAAAGGACGCTTCATTTCCACTGTTGGGCCAGTACCCCAACAGCACTACCTCAAATCCACCCTCAACATTCCTCTGTAGAACAGCGTCACACAACCTCACCATTTCACCAGCTTGGGGTTAGCTGACTGAAAACTACATAAAAAGAGAAAACGTATACTTATTCAGTCGTGCCTGCCTCCATTTATTTGTGAAGACAGGTTTTCACAAAACAACTCCATTTAAGGCTTTTAAATCCAGGGTTACATGTTTAGAAAAATACTGATGAAATATAATTTTATATAATTTCTTTAGAAGAGAAGAGTATTTCTTTAAATTTTCCACAAAAGTATGTGATCTGAGGAAGTTTGAGCAATCTCCCCATCTTGCTATGCTGTTATCTTTAATCATTCCCCATCATATCGCAAATCAAAAGTTATTTCAGTTTGAAAAAGTTTACATGTCTAGCTGGTAGCCTGATATGAAAACATAGGAAATGTCAGAAAGCTGCACATCTCAAACAGTGTGCAAATAATGCAATTAATTATTCCACATCTCCTTGCACTTGAAAGAAAGAACAAATTCACACAAATTGATCTCAGCTTTGGCAAGTATCCTAGTAAACATAGTCGGTTACAGGTTAAAGGGATAGTTTACTAAAAATGTTTTTGTCATTTACTCTCCCTCAAGTTGTTCCAAACCTGTGTTAATTTTTTTCTTGTGCTGAACACAAAAGAAGATATTTTGAAGACTACAGGTAACCAAACAGTTGATGGACCCCATTGACTTTCATAGTAGGGAAAAAAATACTATGGAAGTCAGTGGGGTCCATCAACAGTTTGGTTGCAGACATTTAAAATGTCTTGTTTTGTGTTCAGCAGAACAAAGACAGAATTTTCATTTTTGGGTGAACTTTCCTTTTAAGTGAACGGAAACAGTAGCGAAAGACGATGCATGTGTATCAGTATATTTGATCCGTGAATTAGTTTTAAATGACAGCCTAATATTCCTTCTGTCTGTGATTTTTTTTTTAATGTTAATCAGTTTACCGAAAGATAAACGATGACCCACTGCTATTGACTGAATAACTTTTTTTTTTTTTTTTTACTTAATAAGGATTCATCTTTATTTATTGTTTATTTATACAGGGAAGATTGTATGGAGTGTTGTTTTACATTTGATTACTTTTTATTAAATTTTTGTACCTGAAGACTACTGTTAGACCTACCTGAAAAGCACAGATTTTTATAATTTGTATCTGTGTTCTATTGAAATTGGAATTGGAAATGTCATTGGTATCTAAAATTTTTGTGTCATAACTTTATCACAATGACATATGGGTCAACAACAACAAAAATAATAACACTTTTTATTAATTTATTACCTTTTTGTGACGGGACCAGTGAAAATTAAATAGTTAAAATTCATTGAATCAAAAATCTTGAATCAAATCTAATTGAGATGTGAATCGGAATAGAATAGAATCGGGACATTTGTATCGATACCCATTTGTGTCTCATTATTTGATTGGGATGCCAAAATATTTATTTTTCTTCATAAAATTTGATTAAAAATACAAAAGACTGCATTCTACTTCAAAAAGTAGTGATTTGCATACCGTATACTGTGCATTATGGTACAGTGTTCCATTCTGAACATATCCAAAGTGTTTAGTGAGATCCTGATGATGTTTTGAAGGGTTTCTGATTCAGGGTGTGGTGTGGCACAGCTGCATAGCCTCTTGGGATCACTAGGATCGTCCATCTTTGCCTGGAATTCCAGGAGCTCCCAGAGGAATGAAGAGCATTGCAGCTTCTGAGCGAGATCTCAACCCCAGATCCTCGACCACATCGCTGATCACCATCTGCAGAATCCTGGAGGCCGCAGGAGAAAGCCCCTCGCATTCCTGCGGTCTGTTTTAGCAGGAAGCCGACACTGAAGTCAGCAGTAAACTACTCTGTGACCTTTGTATGGTAGTTCACAGCTTCCTGTTCTTACAGTGTATCAACTGTAAGATTCGAGTTTATGAAGTACAGTAACTGTCCAACCGGAGGAAGCCATTACTGACAGTATGTTATTGTGGTTTAAGTATGTGAAGTTTTGTCTCTTCTTGTAAGATTCTTCTCAGGGCTGTTTTGGATTGGGAATTAACCTCTCCATCACAGCTCCGCTCCAAGCTATTGTGTAATCTGGGTTAATATTGATTCAGGTGTGCATGTTTTCTGCTCGAATGAGTTGCTGGCAGAGAAAATCCAGCCTGAAGCTCATTCGGATCATGAGGTCGGCCTCTATCGCATTGGCAAACACACAGCTCAGTCATTCTGGAGCTCCTGAGATCTTCACTCAAGTGGTTTAGCGAGGTCTGTTTGTGATAATCCGGTTATCGACCTTCCTTTGGACTGTGTGCATATATTGATCAGAATTCCTGAATGTCCACCCCTTTTCCCTCTCTCTCGGGATGATAACCTGATGGGTCGGATAGATACGTCCCTCTCCTGACCAGGTCCTTGGGGTCTCTGAGAGTCAACTGCCAATAGCTGTCATCAGATAATGATTGGAACCGCCTTAGTCAGCGTCCTTAAGGATAACTTTCAATTGTTTTTCTCTGTTGCTTTATTTTCTTTCGACTGGGAATTAACAATCTCTATAATGAATCTGTGGCTTTGTCTAAGACTGTAAATGTGGAAATTGAGATCTCCCTTTTTTGGGGAGGAACTAAAAACATTGAAACTACATTGTTAAACCTTATTATGTTATATTATATTATATTGTCAGTACTGACAATATATCCAAAATTGTTTCAGTCTTTATTTATCCATTTATTCATGAAATAAAAATTAATCACTGTCAGGACATATAATATTTTATATTTTAAAAAATCTGTAAACGTATAGGTAAAAAGTGACAGATTTGAAAAGTTGGTAATAAAATGAACAACAAAGTAACACATTACATAGAAGAAGTGGCAGGTCTATTACTTTGCATTTATACTCCAAGACTTAACGCACAGATCATTTGACATACAGTATCAGATTGTTTTGTTCCGTCCATGTTATGTTTATCGCTGTCAATCGGATTCAATTGCGCATTTAAATGCGGTTGTCAATAGGAACTTTGCAATGTATAGGTGACAGCTTGAAAAACGTACACCTATATTCAGAGAGCAGGCAATGATCATGGCCATTATAATCACGACGAGTGCAGCTCTGTTTACCTAGCATTGAAATTGACAGCTTGAGTGAAAACAATAAAGCTGTCTAAATTGTGCATTGAATCTCTTATTGACATTGTTTATACTTATAATGAAAGGATTTGCTATAATGAAAGGATTTGCGATGAGAGCCTGCAGAACTCGCTCTGAAAAAAATATCTGTGGTATTTAGCGGATTCTAACTAGCTTAAACACATCTGATTGGCCATTGTGTTCATGCGCCCAACAGATAAGTCTGTGATTGGCTTCAAAGCTCAATGCTGCAAAAACACGTTGTAAATTGAGCACATAAACACTCAAGGGAATATTTTAAAGCAGCCGGCTATCAGCAGGTACCAGTACTGCAGAACGGCAGGTATTGTCATGTTAAATGATCAAATAAATCTTTGGTGGGACAAAATAAATCTTTATGTGTCCCTGTTTTCTATTATCCAGATTGATGTAGTTACTAACCTGTAGCATAGCTGCACTAGTGTCTATATCCCATTGTTCAGAGGTGACGTAAATCCCTGGGCTGTCCACATTCTTACTGTATTTTCTGGACTTTTTAAAATCATTTTAGATGCATTTAAGAAAAATAGCACCTGTTGAGGAAGTTGAGGCCTGTTGTAAACCACTAAACAGGATGTGGTGTAAACCCTGAAGGAAGTGGTACACCACTGCTAGTTGTTCTGCTCATTATGGGAAGTAATGCCTCATTTCCAGGAAATGAGACACGGTTCTTTTGTGAGAGGCTCAGTGTGACTGAGATGAGGCTGTCTAATAGTAGAACTGGACAGCTGACCATTGTAGATGTTAGTGGTCGGTAAGCCATGACACTTCTCTCTCTGTCTAATGTCAGGGCAGATGGTGTCCATAGATCCACATGCTCTTTCAAAGCAGGATTACCTCCCACCCTCTGATCACTTGTCCTCTCTGTCGTTAGGTGTGTTGAGGCCTTGATGCACAACACTGATATCTTTGACTCTTTATTTGTTGATATGTAGCTAATTGGTTTATGTGAAGAGTCTGGGAAATGCGTGCTTTGTCTGGAATGCTCTTAACAAAGGGTGGGGTTATGCTAGCAGGATTTAAACCAATTAGACACTAGAAAGTGAGATCTGATTATGGGCTAATTCACACTGAGCATGAATATCGAGCATTACATTTCATTTTATTTTCACTGACCATTAAACAGCAAGCTTTGGTTATATGTCCAGAACAGCAAATTTCTGTATTGTGAAAAGCTCTTAATGCCAAAAGTTTTGTGCAGTTTTCCCCGTCTGTCTTTTTGGAAAGAGAAAATCAGGAAGAGAAAATAGCTGCTAGTAGAGTAAACATGGTCATCACTGTAAGTGGTCTATTTGCGGAAGGGCTGGGGGGGATGTTTGCTGTTTCGTCCACCCCCTTCCACTCGCGAGACTGACAAATAACAAATAGAAGCAAGAGAGAGGAATGCTGGGTCATTCTAAAGGCCATCAGTGTTTACTGTTTACGCATTTATAGGGAAAATTGCAGGGTTTTAAGTACAGCTCATGACTTTGGACCGCCTAGCCATGGGAAAAGGTTTCAGTTTATTCAAATTTCTGGCGCTTTGGTTGCTATGATTCAGAATGTCTGCGGAAGTGTATCTGATTTTGCAGATGGTTTGTTTCTGAATATAAGAATCTCGATGCAATGTAAAGTATTTTCTCTGGCTCTTGCTTTAAATGATTTTATTTTGTTGCTATGCTTGTTGTCGTCTTGTTGCCTTTGTCCCCACAAGATGTGGTGTATGGTCGGTATTGTATTCGTCATACCCCTCCTTCACTGTGATGGGTAAAAAGTTATGAGCATTGCGTTTTACCAAAAGAAAAACATAAAAACAAACGCTCAGCATCTGGTGGCATTTTTAAATGCGTGGTGCTCCCATGATTGAAAATCATTGAAAATGATTGAAAAAATATGCTGGCCTGGAAAAAACACTTTGTTGGACACAGCCTAAGAATCCTTCTACATCTCTCGCACCATGTTAATATTGGGAATGTGTGGAATTCTGTCTCTCTCAGTATCTTGGCAGTACCGATCTCTTTTTCTGTAAACACAGCAGCCCGTCTGATAAGAGTTTCCAGTGGTCTTGCTGTCATGCTGTGAGGTTGGCATCAGACGCTTGCCTTAATAGGACATCACTCTTTTGCTTTTTCCTTTTTTCTCCTCGATCTTTTCTCTTTCTCTATATTTTCATCTCTATCTTTATTGCTCTTTCTGCATTTATTATTTATTGTTTGTTTTTTTCCCTGCAAGTCTTTTTTTTAAAGGACTTTAAAAAATGTATTTTTTTTTCATTGAACATTTGCTTGATTTCTTTTTCCTGTTTCCTTCATTTCCTCTAGGTAAGTGGTTCTGGTTTCTGGTGTTCCTTCAGTTTTATATGGGACATCAGTATAACTCAAAACTGGAATTATTGTACAAAATTAAAGGAATATCAACATTAAAATCTTTAGGGGTAGGCCATATGAGTGTTATATCACAATATGAGTAGTTTTTTTTCACGATAACAATATATATCACAATATAGTTATTTTTGCTTTAAATAAGGTTTTTATGATGTCAACATTTTTGATACCATTAAAAACTGATAATAATCATCACCAAGTTCAATATTACAAAAAACTAATAATAAAAAAAACAACACAAGCTTACTGAAGACAAACAGTTAAAGATAAAATAAGAACAAAGAAAGTAATTATAAGCAATAGGACAATAGTACACCTACCTGGGACACTTAAGAAATAATACATACATTGTATAAATAATTAAATACAATAAAAAACACTGCATAGTCTTCCATGTGTAAATTAAATACACATTTATTCTTATTAAAGTTACAAATGGGATACATTCAAGAGCAGTGTGTGATTTTTATTATTTAAAAAAACGTTTTTTTTTATCTTTTGCTGTTTGATTAACATTAATAACACAGACAGCAGGTTTATTAGGCTGCTGTCACTTTAAGACCGAATACACTGATTTAATATACTGATACACATGCACTTTCTTTCTCAACTGTTTAAGTTCACTTATGAGCTGTCTGTGGCAATATCATGTGTGTGCGTAATCATGATAGAGACGATAGTCCAACAGTCCAACCGGTTTACGAATTTCTACCGGTTACCAGTAATCGGGTCTACTGGTATATCGCCCACCTCTAGTTTATTATTGGTTATTGTATTGTATTTGTTCCATGCTCTCACCAGCCAATATAATCACTGCACAAAATCATGTTTATCCTCATTGCAAACCCATATTTTATCATGAGTCATGTTTTCTTTTTATGTTTATATATTAGGTATGTTAGTAGCTTTCTAGGATGTAATTTGTTTTCTAGGATCTTTTGCAACATTATAAATGTCTTTACTGTCAGTTCAACTTTGGTCAATTTAATGCATCCTTGCAGAATAAAAATATGAATAATTTCTTCTGAATGATAATTGAGTTTGTGTTCTGTGGCGTATGTTGTTTGTTAGTGATTATGACAATAAACCCTAGGATGATCTGGACCTTGATGATAATTACTGGTTGACTGTACATTTAACCTGCCTATTACATGACTATTTAATGAATTTAATAAATCAGTAAATAAATGGTCATTATTCATAAGTTATTAAAAAATAACAAACTGCAGATTGCCTTAATGCGCAATCAGAATAATGTCCTCCAGAGACGTCTAATAAGTGCGTTGGAATGTTCTGTTTGGTCAGAGCGGATTTTGGGCTGGCTGAGAGAGAAAGAGAAGCTATTTTTAACAACACGGCTCTGTTCCTCAGTGCCCACTGATCCTTTACTGTCTCTATCAGTCACACACACACTGTCTTCCACCACCTGCCCATCAACTGACCAGCTGCTGCCCCTCCTGTCTCTCTGTGTTTGTGTTAAAAGACCCTGAGGACTTGAAACGTTGCTTGACCATTCACACACTAAGGTCATTTATACCTCATCTCTGTACTGATCTCACATTTATAGTGATGAATTTATTATTAATAGATAAGAATTTAGTCAGATGTTTTCAATCAATTCACCTAACCTTTTCATTATTCCAGAATCAATATTAGTTCTAGGCCTGCACGATAAATCTTTATAAAATCGTGATCTCGACCGTAAAGGCGCTGCTACACCGAGTGTTTCTTTTGCACGGAACGGAACTGTTGCATCTTGCACAAAACAAAGTTACACCAGCGGTGCACCAGTTTAAAGTGCCATGCTTATCAGAGTCATGGAGGCTATGCTGTACACACTGGATTAACTGTGGCAGAAGGACCAAACAGCGACGCTTTATTTCCACCAAAGACACGCCTGAAGTCAGCAGTCAGTTGAGCCATCAGCGCAAGGTTTCGTTTAAAGTGATTGTTATTTTAGAACGCATTATTTAAATGCCGACGCGTCATGCATTCAGAGATAAGCATGATCGTGTTTATTTATTTTTTCCTTCTTTATAATAATTCCTTCTTCTTTAAAATATTTACAACTTGTTAACTATATCATTAGTTATGGTACATACCGATTGTAAAATATGTGGAAGTGAATGCGTTCAAACGCCTTTATAATGATGATCATGCTAGATGTAACGCGATGAGTTTGCAATTCAAAGGATCTGTTTTCATCGTGTAAATTCATACATTTTCCTGAGGTAGCCTACATAGGTAAGTGGCCAGTGAACATGGGAGAAGATGTTGAACATGTAAAATTATATTAATTATTAAAAAGATTATTAAAATGAATATGGTATGGATGAAAGTTAGTGACAGACAGTAACAGTTTATTCCCCTCATACTGACATGGATGTTCACAGATCAGAGGTCTCCTTTCTTTAATTCCAAATGAAGAGATGGACTTTTGTCTTTATTATTATTTTGTACTGTATTATTTGTTTACTGTGTTATATCTGGTTCAAAAGGTAACAAAAATAACACTATAAAATCTAAAGTGTTCATGTGATTTTATACATTGTTGTGAAATTAATGAATGCATAATAATCGTCGACAATAATCGTACCAACAAAATCTATAATCGTCACATCCCTAGCTCTCAAAAAGTTCAGGGCTTCACCCTCAGCCAATGACAAAGTACCTTTTAGTCGCATGTTTCACTCGTTGCTCGAGCGCGGTAGTTCGGAAGTTAACGGTCTCAAACCGAAATTGTTCTGAAAAAAGACTTGGATTCGGTGAAGTGGAAGTATCACAGTCTGAGGTAGGGTCAGTCTGATTCGATTTGCAAGGCGTGATTTGCAGCACCGCAAGGTAACACCACAAATCCCAACCGGCACCTCAATATGATGAAGGTGAGTGGAGTTGGCTCAAGAAACATTAAACTACTAAAAGGCCAGCAAATAAAGACAATGTGCTGCTATATATACAAAACAAATGATACATTTTTGACATTGCAACTGCACTTCAATGGCCAATTGACCGTCCGCAAAGACCCGCCCCCTTTAGTTACTGTTGCTATGTCCGACAAGCCATGGCTCTCACGCCACACACGCTGTCACGTAGAGAAAATACATCACTGAGCAAAGAGGACACTGACAGCACACCTATAGACAGGACAGAGCAAGTTACTTTTGATATGAAACAGTCTCACTTTCAAATTTTCATTTTTTTGGGCTCTTTAATGTGTAGTGATCGCTGTAACGCCTCAGTTAAAGCTGTTCATGAACCGATCATTTCTTCCTTCTACTTCATTGATAAGCATCAAATAAACATGAATGAACACTAAAATAAATGTTGTTTCAACTGCGGAAAGACGTCAGTACACACCGTTTTCCAAGTTTAAGCCCACCAACGTTAATCTACGAACTCTTCTGACGGCTTTGTCGAACAAAACGGCACAATCTGCGATTTGATTAGTCAGATCGCCTGTCAATCAAACTTGCGGCGAAGAGTGAATTGATGCTCCTTTTCTTTAGACACTGAACCCACAGAATGTTGAATGACGTTTCAATTAGACTATTTACAGCCATGTTCAGGCCATATTCAGCGCAGTGCTTTAAACTTCAATTTTGGCTAACCTACCTGAATGGCCAGTTGAATGTTAATTGTACAAAAGGCAAGCAGTTAAAGTGTGTTTCTTCTTTATTCATTGAAGCCTCTATGTTTACAAGCTTGTGGTGATGTGCAATGTTTTATGTGCCAAAACAAATATTTTCTGCCAATTTGTTTTGTCATGGCTCATGTGTGCACTTCATGAGAAAAAATTGTTGCAGAGAATCGTGATATCAATTCAAAGCTAAAAAATCATTATTCATATTTTTCTCCGAATCATGCAGGCCTATTTAGTTCATATTAAATTGCTTTATTTTAGTTCTTTCTTATAGACGAGGCAGAGGAAAGTTACCTCTTTTATTTCAGCAGAGGGCAGGGTTCAACAAATAAGGACTGCCCGATGGCCCGGGGCCAGTGTAAACATCGCTCGGGACTGAATCGGGCCAGTGCTGCATCATGAAAGTTTATCACTTGCATGTGTTTTTAAACCTTGCTCATTTAAATATTCAAGTGCAATAAGGCTCAAAAGTGTGAGAAGTTTTGTGTGTGCACAGATCCGACGCGCGCACCCAGAAAGCCGAATGCAGAATGGAGCTCTCTTTCACATTTTCGTACTCTTGAATGGACATATTCACACAAAATTACGTAAAAAATGCCAGACATTTTTTTAAATGCGAGACGGAGAGACATTTACATATATGACCTGCATCATCATGTATAGGTGTATCATTCAACTTTTCTCATGGTCTAGAGTTAAAAAAACAAAAATAAAATCGCAATACATAGCAATATCGAATTGCAATTCTTAAAAATCTCTCTCTTTCTTTGTTTTCTTCAAACTCATTTTAATAATATCTTCCGGGTCTTTGTTGACTATATACATCAGCAAAAAGGTTGGCAGAAAATGATAGCTTATGCTGTACAATAGTCAATATATTATTTATTATATTTTATTTTTCTATATCATCCAAAACGGCTGCTTTTCAGTAAATGCAAAAAACATAATTTTTTAATAATTAAACACTGTGACATCAAAATTGATATTGTGGCTTCATAAATGTTCAGACACTTGCATGTGCCATTATGTTATTACCATTTGACCAAAATCAAGCTCAAATGGAGTTACGAGGTTTTTAACCAGCGAATGTCAAACATGCATGTTTTGTCCATCATTAGAATGGCAGTGTATTGCATTACGGTTTCATCATCTTAAATGTTATAAAGTTTATTGTAGCTCTGTTTGGTGCTCAGGTTTTTCTGTCATTTGGCTAAATGAAAGTGCTACGAACAGGCTATTTAAGACAGTATTGTCTATGACAAATGCTACTCGATGACAAATGCTAGACTAAGACACTCCTCTCCGCCCCTCAAATACATAAAACATTAGCTTTTGATTTATATTTGCATTTGTAGTCTCGCTGCAGCTGTGGTAACGTGCGTCGACAGGGCAGGAAACCAGCACTAATCACATTTTAATGTCCTCCTGCTTCCCAGCGTTGTGTTTCTGTCAGGGCCTGTGTGTAGCATCCTTCATGTAAGAGGAAGATAAGTTTTTCTTTCAACACTTTGACTGGCTGAGGGGATGATGTTAGCTCCGGTGTTGTCAGGACAGGGGTTTAGTACACATATTGGCAGGAGGGACGGCGGCCTTGGGTGAACGGATGATTATGTCATGGTGTTAGATGTGTCTCACTCATCGCGTTAAAAAACAGAAGCATTAAAATTGGTTTATCATCTCATATTTATATTTTATTTCAGCTTTAATGTCAGCAATAATTTTTAATTTAATAGTAGTTTTAGTTTGTTAAAGTGCCCCTCTTATGGTTTTTTGAATATTACCTTTCATGTAGTGTGTAATATACAGTAACTGTTTGTGAATGTAAAAGCTCTGCTAAGTTGTAAATATCAAAGTGCATGAGTAATAGTTTTTGTCTCCCAAAATAAATAGATTCTGAACTGCCGAAACGAGTCGTCAGTAATTACAGTCTTACTTTCATAACATTCCTATGTAAAATGTAACACATTTGCATAATGGCCACCGATGGTCTTCAATGGCTGCCCTCGAACAACATCTACTTTGACCCGCTCTCAAACACTATAGTTGTGTACATATCGAGAAGACACTTTTCTGCTCTGCAAAAGCAAATTCTCTTTGTATATACTTTTAAAGGATGAGGATGTGAGGGGTTGAAATTACCACAGCGATACAACAGCAGTATTACCCTTTGACGACTGCTTCTCAGATCTCGGCGAGGTCAGCATGTTTTATATTTGTCAAAAAGCCTATTAAGTCAGTTTTCTTTTAAGAAAAGTTTTAGTGCACAAGCTTTGATTTTTAAAGACATGTATGCATGTTTACATTGTTGATATTAAATGTTGATTATTAGAAGGGAAACTGTATTTTTCGGGTGTCATCACCGTTTTCCTCTGATCCCAGAACAGACTCCAAGAGATCCTGAACTCGAGCTCCAGATGAGTCATGTTAATCAGTTGGATTGGTTTGCATGTGAACATTTCCGCCTGTTCTCCTGAGGCGGCCTCCCTTCACAGTAGCTCTGCCTCTGTGTAAACATGGAGGGAAAGCAGCCGGAGAGGGGCGGAACAAATAAACACAGCCTCTAATGAGGCAGTCCAAACCAGTGTCGTGCCCATACTCACACATGGGTCAAATCCACACAGGTCCCCATCTGGGACAAATGTAAAGTTTCCGCTGCCGTATTAATGATAAAATCAGTGATCCGATTCGTACAGCTGGTACAGACACTTTAATGCGCCCAGAGAAGTGTTCCCTGTGAGGAAGTCTCCATGGCTGTCCAGGCTTCCCGTACTGATTTTTTTTGGAAGAGTCCCCAGTTATGACTATAAATTGTAGTAGACCACGAAAGTACTCTTTGTTTTCATTCCTTTGCTCTCAAATGGAGTCGCAGCAGGAGTGTTTTGAAGGGGACATTTCATGAAAAACTTGTTTTTTGTGTGAAATCCTCTATAGTTCACAACCCCAGTCCACACTGAACATTTATTGAAACTAAACTGCGAAAATGAGGCATTCAGATAATATCATCGCTATGATGTCACAACCATGAGCACATTAAAGCAATGGTTCACCAAAAAAAGAAAAAAAAAGTTAAAAACTTTTTTTCTGAATTTTTCATGCTGCATTGTACATACAATAAAAGCATGTGGTGATTAGGACTTCATTCACTTTAAACAAAGTCTTTGTTGCGAGTAAACATTTGATATTTAGCTCTTAAAATAAATTTTTAAAATGCTAAAAGATCATTATGTACTCTACCGTTTAAAGGTTTGGGTTCAGTACGATTTTTTGCAAGGCTCTATTTATTTGATAAAAAAAAAACAATACAAAAGTTATATTGTAAAAATTATTGATAATTTAAAAATTATATTTTCTATTTTAATATATATATATATATATATATATATATATATATATATATATATATATATATATATATATATATATATTGTATAGTGTCACATGAATCTTCAGAAATCATTCGAATATGCTCATTTCATGCTCAAGCGATATTTCAAATTATTATCTATATTGAGAACCGCTGTGCTGTTTAATATTTTTTGAGAAACCTTGAACCATTTGATCAGGGTTCTTTGAATAGAGAGTTCAAGAAAGCAACATTTATTTAAAATATAAATTTGTAACAATTTAAAGGCTTTTACTATAGCTTTTGATGGATTTAAAAAGGCCTTGCTGAATGAAAGTGTTGATTTCTTTACTGACCCCAAACTTTTGAATGGTAATGTAGGCCATTTTCTTATCATTATAATAATCTACAGATACTGTAGGGAATTCCAAATGTCTAGAAGATGACAGAAATGTCATTTTTGTTTTGAGTGAAACCTTTACTAATATTATAGCACTGTCTTGCACCAGGCGTGAGTTTTTGTCCTAACCAGTAGACAGACCACCACAAGCGACAGGAGGTTTTGTTAATTGCTTGGTTTCTATTTCAGTAGCAGTTTATATTCAAGTGTGCACAGACTCGTTTCTTAAGTTTCAGGAATATAAAAATGCTGCAAAAATTGTAGAATATGATATACCTCACTATCAAGTTTCCATCAGCTCTTAGTACAACTGTGTTTTCATTATAAATCTCAACAGGGCTTTTTACTATGGTTACTATGTAAAAAGAAACGGACTGCCCATTGAACATTGTTACAGGTTTCAGGGCCGTTCGGGTGAGATATTGAAGGAAACTCTCCTCACGAGTGTTATAGTAATTCATGTCTATACAAGGCACATGCAAACATTCACTCCGTCTTTATTACAGCTCCACGTCAACCTCCTGGATCAAATTTACGAGGGGCGAACAAGAGCGAGAGCATGAAGGAGAATAAGAACAGTGTGTGTTTCGCTCTCGCCTCGAGCGTGTTCTCTCTCACACAGGTTTAGATAAGCTGTAATAGAGACATGAACTTGCGACACTTTGATGCCTGTTTGTTTGTGCTTCTAGTGCCGGCTGCCCTTTGGGCAGGTCACACACGGGGCAGAGAACACCTCTCATACCCTGTTAAGACTAATCCTGCCCTGCAAATGACAGGTTCAAATTTCTGACCTCTGTTTGTTTTGACTTACTCTCGTAAGAGCGTGTGTTATGTGGAGTGGATGGAGGCTTTCTGTGCCACGGAGCCATTTCCTCTGTGGCTCTCTCAGGAATAGAGGTGATTTACAGGGCGGACACAAGTGCCCACTGTGAAGCCCACTGTGACTTACTGCTCTGTCTCATTAAGAAGCTCTCTAAAGTACTTACTGGCTCTAAGCCGAAATATGCCTCAAAAACATTTTTGCTTCATGTAAACAAAATACAATGATAACAATGATTTACATTAATGTATTTTGCAGGCACTTTTATCCGATCAACTTGCACAATTCAAAGAATAAATGTGATTAGTATGTCGGTTCCCTGGGATTTGAATCCAAAACAGTGTCAGGTTTGAACATGGCTCACAGCAACTTCTTTCACATCAACATATAACATCTCAAATCTTTTATTGTTTTCTCTCTAACAGAGACATCAAGCCAGATAACATTCTCATGGACGTGAATGGACACATTCGACTTGCAGATTTCGGCTCCTGTCTTAAACTCAGGGAGGATGGAACGGTAAGTGTGTTGAATATGCGGACATAGGAGCACATCAGAATATTAATCCTCATATTTCACAGAAGGAGGAGGTGATCAGGATTGTTGTTTAGAGCTGATAATGTTTTTTTTTAGGGTTTTAATTTACACTGTAATGAGTCTGACAGATCCTAAAAATTGGTTTGAAAGCGTCACAACAGGAATGTGTATATGCAAAATCAAGACACATTTGTTTTATGCAAAGCTTTATTTAAGCTCCATCAATGTTTCTGTAGCTCAACAGGTGCTACCAGCACTAAAGTAACGGATTTGATTCCAAGTGAAAACATCCTATAATATCCTAATGAAACTTAAAGCATATGCCTCATGGGACTTAAAAAGAATGTGAATTACATGATCCATTTCTGAAGATATTTTTTTTAAATCACTAAGGAGAAAATAATACTTTTGGAATCAAGTCAATCTTGTGCAGTGACATCAAAACATTTTTTAAGTGTGATGTAAGCGTACAACTACTCGTTGGGGTCAGTTTCAAATTGTTTTTCCCATATTTAAGTTCGCTTCCTGTTCTAAGAATATTTTGCCCCAGTTACACTACTGTTGAAAAGTTTGGTGGCATTTCGCCCCGTCCCCCAAAGAAATGAATCAGTTTATTCAGCAAGCATGCATTTAATTCATCACCATCTATAATGTCAAAAACAAAATATATTTTCAATAAATGCTGTTCTTTCTGTTATATTCAAGAATCCTGAAAAAAGTAGCATGTTTTAATACAAAATGTTCAAAATTGATAAAAATATGTTTCTTGAGCAGCAAATCAGCATATTATAATGATTCCTGAACGATCATGTGATACTGAGCTTTGCCATTACAGGAATAAAACATTACATTTTAAAATATATTAAAATAGAAAAAAAGTTATTTAAAACTGTAATAATTTTCCACAATATTAATGTTTTACTGTATTTTTGATCAAACAAATGCAGCTTTGGTGAGCATAAGAGATATAAATATTTTTAAAAGAATCTCACTGACCCCAAACTTTTGACGGGTAGTGTAAGTGTATCGTTAAAAATAAAGCCAGTGATGTAGTTTCAGTGCTTGTAGAATATTACTACACAACTAAAGGCTGGAATACAACACACAACCTTACACTAAATGACTGATGGTGATACACTACCAGACTTTCAAATCGTTCCCGAACACAACAAACAGAATCATGCGCCCCACTGCTAAAAGACGCGTTACAGAGGAAAGAAACATGGATGTGCAGGGATGACTGCAGTAGTAATTATAGCGACTTAATTTGTGCTGAGTTGCCTAAGAAAAAACGATAACAACTGGCTGGATGTACATTTGAATGCGCATTTGAATGCAGTCTTGGGTAGGTAGATGTGGTCAGTATGGACTCTACAGTTTACAAGAGGAGTGAGTGGCACAGTCAGTTGTTTTATCTGTGCAAATGAGTCAAATATTGAGGCAAACTTGTTAAATATGTAAGGGATAATGTACATCCAGCCAGTTGTTATCTGCAGAATAAACCCCGGCAGAGTGATCAGGACCCCGACGCGAAGCGGATTATCCCGCTTATTACACGGCTACTTGTCTCAAGTAAATTAGACACTAAATATTATTGTTTAAATATTGTATTAGCTCTTACACAAAGCTTCCGCGAAGAAAAACAGTTCCAAACTGCTTTAATCCTTTATCTATTGCTGAAGATTTGTTTTTACCATATATGTTGAAATGAATGCTGAAAGGGTTAGTTCACCCAAATATGAAAATTAGCCCATGATTTACTCACCCTCAAGTCATCCTAGGTGTATATGACATTTTTCTTCCAGACGAATACATTCTGAGTTATATTTAAAAAGTCCTGTCTAATCCAAGCAGTAGTTGTAGCTGTTTTTGAAATCCATAAAAAATGCAGCTGTCCGTCAAATAACGTGCTCCACACGGCACCGATGGGTTAATAGAGGCCTTCTGATTCAAATCGATGCGTTTGCGTAAGACAGATATCCATATTTAAAACTTTATAAAGTAAACCCTTGAAGTCTTCCATTGTAACCCATGGCGGTTAAGTGTGTTACAGCAACGACAGCGTTAAACATTAAGTATAAGATAACTCGTAGTACCTGGATGAGCTGTGTTATTCACTTTGCCGGTTGTTATCTGGGAATAACATACCGCTGGAATGTGCGATTGACCAATCAGAATCAAGTATTCCACATAGCCGTGTAATAAGTTCTGTTAATTTACTTTGTATCGTTATTGCATTTGTATTGTATTTTATTGCAAAAAGGATAAATAGAGGACCACTTCGGTTTCAGTAGCGATGCATCATACATTACGATAGTGTTCTAAAATCAGCTCAAAATATAATCTGTTTTGATATCCTCCGCCAGGATGGAATCATAGTCTGAAGTTAAAATTCGGAGTCTGTGTCCATCATACACTAGTTTTTTTCTTTTGTGAAATCTGTCAACTCTGACTAGCCAAAATCTGCAGACCGGCACAGACTTTTGTCATCTAATGTTGACTCTTCTAAAACTCTGAGCTAAGTTGTGTACTGTATTCCAGCCTTAAATAAAATGCTACAAAAAGAGTTTTAGGTCATGCACTTTCATCTAGTGTTCTGATGGGAGAGGACTTGGACAATAAATTGAGAGTTATGCTTAACACACACACAAAAAATCTGTTGAAGAAATTGGGCTCCATCTCAATCATGTAGGCACACTGTTTTAATATAAAATAATGGGAGTCCCAGAGGACACCCTCGGTTTGAAAGGCAATTTATGAGCAGAGTTGTATTTCAGTCAAGTCTTTGAAGAAGGGGTGAGTATTTCACTTGATCTGATATGTGCTGCTGTCTTCTGGCACGTCGCAGACAGCTCGCCAGGATATCCCCCCGACTTCTGACAAGAGCAGCGTGAGTGTGGTCTCTGCGTGTTCGCACGTGTGTGCCTAACTCTCTTCACATGTCCGTGTGTTTTCAAGTGTGTGTCACTGCCAGCGAGAGCAGCTAATTTACTGCCTCACTTCCACAAATTCTTCCAGCTACACACATCTGCCACAGGCTGCATTACAGACGGTTTCCGCCGGCTCAGCCCCCTTAAACCCGAGCCAGGAAGCTCCAATCATCCCCCTTGTTAATTAGTGGTCTCTAGTGATATCTCTAGCTCTTTTCTCTCTCTCAATGTGGTCTGTGCTCTGAGAGGTCTTTGTGTATCTGAATACTTTGGCCGTCATGTTTCCCTAGGCCACGCCCACCTTTGCTGGCTGCAACCAATGTGATGGCTTGAGTTTTTATTTGCATTTTATAGTGATGAATGTTGTGCCAAATAAAGATGCATTTTCAGGGATCAGTTTGTCTTTCAGCCGCGTTCACTGACAGGATGTGTTGTGATCTGATCTGCTCAGACAGACACTGAACCCCTCTCTGTTTCTGTTCTCAACATGCCAGGTCCTGAATTCTCCTGCAGTCGTCGTCATAATCACCACAGTAAATAGATTAATCTCATGACACCTGTCAAAAATGCTTTTCAAAAGTTAAACAAAAATGGATTTATCTTCTTTATGCAAACATTAAATTTTCAGTTTGTTTATTCTCATTTTTTGGTGAAATATGACCTGTACGTGTTCTTGACAGGTGTTGTGAGATTCATGCAAATGAATTGCATTGTTTTAAAAACAGTCTTTACCAGGCATCACAGCCCTGCAGGTAGAGACCTGACAATGTGCCCTGAATTGACACCAGGATGCATTTCATATAATATAAAGTGCCTTTTCGATCCAGAATGTATTTGTTAAAGTTTAAACAACTAGACAGACTATTTAAAGGTAGCTATACCTTTGACTAAATGGCGAAAACAATTATTTTAAGTATGCAGGAGGAGTGTCTGTGAACATATGTGCCAAATATAAATGAAAAATTGCAGAAAATTACTCTTAAAGGGATAGTTTACCCAAAAATGTAAATTATCCCTTGATTTACTCCCTCTCAAGCCATCCTAGGTGTATATGACATTTTTCTTTCAGACTAATTAAATTGGAGTTATATTAATAAATGTCCTGGCTAATCTAAGCATTATAATGGCAGTGAATGGCAGCCCCAAATGCCTTCTGGAGCAAATCGATGGGTTTGTGTAAGAAAAATATTCATATTTAAAACTTAATAAAGTAAATAAAATATCTAGCTTTCACCAGACAGCCTTCTGTATTCATCTTACGAAGAGAGTGTAGGATGGCTACACTTTCCTAGGTGGCACCCTCAAGCCACCTAGGATGGCTTTAAGGGGGGAATTAATCATGGGATAATTAAAATTTTTGGGTGAACTATCCCTTTAAGGCCCTGATACACTCACTTTTTATCTCCTCGCTTGGAGGTAAAAAGTTGTTCGATATACTGTTAGCAAACATCCAACAACACCCAATCTGCTGAGAGATGAATTGCAAATATGGATGAAAATGTAAATATATGCTGCACACTTTCCTCTCTCAATAACAAAATAAACACACAACAAAAATGACAAAAGCATTTTTTTAAAGAACGCATAAGCATCTGCTCAAAGCAATGTGGATTTGTTTCACGCTCTGCAATTCTGCACTCCAGTAAAGTCTCAACATGTTTATTTATATAGCATTTTATACAATAGATAGCTTAAAATCAAGCAGCTTTACAGTATTTAAACATGAAAAACAGTGTCAGTCTCTCATTTCATCAGAAGTACAACTTCATTTTCGTTAAAAAGCAACTCTTTAGTGTGTTGGTGTTTTTACCTGTGGACGTCTGATCTGGACGGACTCAACAGAAGAAATTAACCAGAGAAGAGTTTCATGTCGAAGAAGTGCACAACTAGCTATCACGCAGCCGCCACAGACCAATGGGAGTTCGAAGGTGTTTACCAGCCAGAGCAAACTTTTTCTGGAAGTTTTTGAACTCCTGAAATGAACACGAATGAACTTTGTTTTGGCCTGATTTTGTTCGAAAAGATGTCATATCCGTTTGTTCTTTGATTTCGCTTGAAGTATATCTGGGGCCTTTATTTAGTACAGACCTTTAACAGACATAACTAAGAAAACAAAGCAGAAATACTGTACAGCTCCTCTTGAATATGTATTATTCCTAAAAAATGCGTTGTCAACCAGTTTTCTGTAAACTCGACTTTGTTTCCAAAGCAGCTTTTACTCCTGCAAGTGTAAATTAAACCAGTCCAATTAGAACTTACTAAATGAGATGCGTTTCAGTTTTGTGTGCAATATATGCAGTCTTTCCTCCTGTTGAACTTTCCAGCATGTTCTTAAACTCATTTTCTGTCATCACAGGTGCAGTCCTCTGTGGCTGTGGGCACTCCAGACTACATCTCTCCTGAGATCCTGCAGGCTATGGAGGACGGGAAAGGGAAATATGGCCCCGAATGTGACTGGTGGTCACTGGGCGTCTGCATGTACGAGATGCTGTACGGGGAAACACCTTTCTATGCAGAGTCCCTGGTGGAAACTTACGGCAAGATTATGAACCACAAGGTACAGAGTCATAGAAATGTTATTTTACATTTACATTTATTAATTTTGCAGACGCTTTTATCCACAGTGACTTACAAATGAGGAATACGGCAAGAGATTCGTCCTGGAGAGGCAAATAAACACAACTAGTGCTCAAAATACAACGTTTTAGACATTGCTTAGAGTAGCATAAGCTAGAGTATGGAAGGATTAAAGGAAAGTGAAAGCATAGATTTTTTTTATGATGATGATGAGGTGAATGTGCTAATGGAAGAGATGAGTTTTCAGCTGCCATGCACTGCAGTCATTTTTATAATGCTTACCATGCTTAATGCTTTTTACACAAAGCTTTTAAGACCACCTTCAAAGAGGATCAATAACAATTTTTTGCATTTTCAACTTTCTTTACTGTGTTATTATGTTGCTGTTTGAGCATGACAGGCCTGCAAAGCACAAAGTCCACTCCAAAAGAGTTATTCGCTATTTCAGGAGGCATTGTTTCTGAACTCCCTGAAATGCTTTGTTTGTAATCTTGAGTTTTCTTCTGGGAACGGACTCGTCCCAATATTTCTCATTTAAATAATTCATGCCCAAGGTATACGCAACAAAAGGGGCAAAGCTTGGTGAAGTTGCATTAGTAGTGGGCCTGTTTACAACTGGTCACTTGATGCGTTTTCTCTAAACGGATAGCGATCCGATCGTGAAAAGACCAAGTGTAAATGCCCTCCGAAACACATTCAAGGCTGATTTAAATCCAATCGCTCAAACCACTTCAGGAGGTGGTCTGGGCCGCATTCCAGATGAACCTGAACCAGTCTAAATGCGTATGGTTGTTGAAACCACATATGTTAATTTTACTCCTCAGAATATTACTTACAGTCTGGGAAGAGAGGGGCTGCAACAATGTTAAATATGTGAATTATTACTATATATATATATTTTTTTACATTCAAGTATAAAAATCTTTTCTAGTAGACTTGTAAAAAAAAATCTAAATCAATACTGTAAAAGGGCATAATAGGTCCTCTAATGCAGAACACTATTATAAAAGCAACAGCAATTGTGTCTCAAATATTGTGTCTTAATTAAGTAGTTTTCTGTTTATACCCTGTTTCCCGCAGGAGCGTTTCCAGTTCCCTGCCCATGTGCCGGAAGTCTCGGAAAATGCCAAAGACCTGATCCGCAGACTCATCTGCTGCAGAGAGCACAGGCTGGGTCAGAACGGCATTGTGGACTTCAAACAGCACCCCTTCTTTTCCGGCATTGACTGGCAGAACATCCGCAACTGTGACGCGCCCTACATCCCTGAAGTCAGCAGCCCATCTGACACGTCAAACTTTGACGTGGATGATGACTGCCTCAAGAACACAGTAGTAAATCGCACTTTTTTTTTTGACCTACCTTAATGAGATCACACATGGTTGGGTTTTAACACACACCCAGAACTTTTAGAGATGCTACAGCTTACGATCTCTGCTCTGTTTTAGGAGACAATGCCACCTCCTTCCCACACGGCCTTCTCAGGACACCATCTCCCATTTGTAGGTTTCACCTACACCAGCAACTGGTAAGATGTCACTGTAAAACTCAACTGCGGTGATCACACAAGAGATACAGGTTCAAATCCAGCCTGCATGGTGTTACAGTCCCATTCCTCTCTGTTTAAAATAAAAAACAGGCCTAAAATTGATCACATCTTTTCTAGTATTAGTCTCTAGGGCTGGGGTTCTCAACTCTGGCCCTTTAGGTCCACTTTCCTTCACAGTTTAACTCAAACCTTGATCAAACCCACCTGCCTATATCTTTCTAGTAACCCTGAAGACCTTGATTAGCTTGTTCAGTTGTGTTTGATTTAGGGTTGGCTAAACTCTGCAGGAAAGTTGACCTGCAGGTCAGAGCTCTAGTGTGATCATTTGACCCCTGAGCCTGTTTTCCCCTACAGTACGCTGTCTGACCGCGGTTGCCTACGGGAGTCTGTGGCACCTACGCAGATGGACGTGTGCGTGCAGCGAGGCCTGGAGGACAGTCTGGCTACTGAGGCGTACGAACGGAGGATCCGCCGCCTGGAGCAGGAAAAACTGGAGCTCAGTCGCAAACTACAAGGTGTCTCCCCTCGTGTCCTTAGGTTATTTTCTGTTTAAATAATCCCAACAAATTGTTAGTCTGCCTGGCTGACAGTTAAAATGTCTTCTGGTCCTTAGAGTCCACAAAAGCAGTTCAGGCTCTGCAGTACTCCAGCGGGGACGGGCCTGTTTCCCCTAACAGAGATTTTGAGATCCGTGGACTGAAGGAGGAGATAGAAATGCTAAGAAAACAGATTGCAGGTCATTTTTTACTAACATAAATTGCTTATTTTTCTTACCACCTTGTTTGTTTCATGCATGACGTTTAGGCCGTGATTCCACCAAGGCGTTTTTTCACGCAGCTGGCTGGCGTATTAAATAGTTTTCAATGGGAGCGCCATGTTTTTAGAACGCCATGTGGATAACCAGGCGCTGAGCGAGTATTTTACGCTCGAGTGCTTAGCGTTCAGCGTTTTTACCGGTCGCTAAGAGTTGAAGAATGCTCAACTTTGAATAAAACGCAGCGCTCATCACTGTCACTTTTCACCAGCCATCCAATCACAGTAGAGGAGGAGCGGGACAAACACAACATTGACATTCTGATGGTACAACATCCACAGATGAAAACAAGCAGCATAATAACAGAACAAAATAATTTAAAACAAGAGTCAAAGCAAATACTTTACATTGTATCAGCATTTTTGTATAGAATCAGTACAGAAACAAACTATCTGTGAGGTGAGATACTAGTAACACTTCTGCGGATATTCCATATCATAACAAGCAAAGAGTCTCAACTGAAAAAAACGCTGCGCTGTCAAAACGTTCGCAAGCGCCCACAGGGAGGTGTTTTCAGCTGAGCGCCTAGCGTTTTCAGCCGGCTAAAAACGCTTTGGTGGACACACGGCCTTACAGTTGTGTCTCAAACGAAGCTCACATTGTTGTCTCATGTATTCTTGTCTCTCTCCTCCCCCTTTCAGATACAGGACAGGTGGAGCAGCAGTTAGAACAGGCCAGTTCTGCACGCAGGGATCTGGAAGACTCCTCAAAACAGATCCGGTCTTTAGAGAAACAGCTCAAGAGCATGAAGCAGGAAAGAGATGACCTGCAGAAGGTACAACTTCAACTGCCTAATGTCTCTCACTATAGATTTGTTTAAAAGCGCCACATAATATCTCTTGAGAGGTGCAATGACGTATTATGCTGTATGCCTCTGTTTAATTTTCACTGATTTGAATAATTTAGATGATGACAAAATTCCCCTCAACTTTTGTACAACTTTATTTACTTTTTGGCTACAGGGCCTGCAGGACTCATCAGAGAAGCTGAAAGCTCAGGGCAAGGAGCTAAAAGAGGCAGACAGCCAGAGGAAAATGGCCATGCAGGTGTTTGCCGAGGTGAGCGAGAGGGTGACAGAGCTGCGGTCACAGAAGCAACGACTCTCCCGACAGCTTCGGGACAAAGAGGAGGAGATGGATTCCCTCAATCAGAAAGTGGAAGCACTTCGGCTGGATGTGCGCAAAGCCGAGCGGGCCAAGAAAGAGGTTGGTGTGGAGGAAAAGGGCTGATCAGAGGAGTCTGTTCAGTGGGCTTATACATTAAATATGTGTAAACTCTGTGTCTGTGTGTGCAGATGGAGGCCCAGGCTGAAGAGTGGTCTGCTGAGGCTCAGAAAGAGAAGAAGGTGAGGGAACGCAGCGAGCAGTACAGCAGACAACTGGAAGAGGAGCTGGAGGGAATGAAGGTTTGTGCACACAAACACACTTTTTCTCTGAAAATAAAGCTGTTGTAAAAGTTTCAAAAGTGATTTTGCCACTGTTAAAGGGGTTTTATGCACATTGCAACATGCATGGAAAATGAGTGCTGTGTGATGTCTGTTGGCTTGCTTTTATCAAAAAAGTATTAAAAATAAATAAACTAAATGAAAATAAATAAAAGACTAAAATGTTCAATAAATAATAAAATTGATTATAAGTCTGTAGGAAAGTGTGCAAATTGATATTAATCAATTATTAAAATTAAATTATTTAATTAATATAGTATTTTGTTATAAATAATACATTTAAATTGAATTATATAGTTAGTAAATTATTTTTATTTTTATTACATTAATTAATAAATAATTTAATTTTAATTAATGAATACATTATGAATATAATAATTTAATTAACAAATAAATTGTTATATTAAATTTATATTTTTTCATAATCTATGAATAGTTGGGTTTCCATCCAAACGAGAAGTGAATCTTTTCAAAGTTTCCACACACAAAAAAAAGACAAATGCGAATTAGATGTGTTTCTGTCAAGTTGTTGAAGCGGACGTTGGTAGTATTGGTAACCTAGTAACCAACAGTAAATAAAACCCCATCAGCGGAAACAGTCGTTTGTCTCCTTTACGTGAATGATTAGAGTTGCTTTGGTTCCCGTCTGAGAGACGTTTTTCCTTTTTGTATATTAATACAAGACAGAATAATATTATTATCCTTTGCTACACTGCTTAGCCACACATAAAGTAGTCACTAGCTGAATGTTATTTTGATGTGTATTTGTGTGCGATCACGTGTGGTTCCACAGTGTTAACAGGAAAATAATGCAACAGAATTTGATTCGGCTGTACAGCCGCTCAGGAGCAAACGGTGATGTCATCCAGCTCATTTCAATTATCATAGTGTCAATGCAGGCAGAGCAGTAATATAGTTGAAAATGTAGTGTCCCCAACACTAAATACAGAAACACACAAAAACACACACATACAGTAGGCTACACATAACATTCAGTTACTGCATGTGGTTCGAGCAGTGTGGTAAAAAGATCATCCTTAATATCGGGTTAGAAAACGAGATGAGTAACATTGAATAATTTCAGTGAAATATTTCCATACATATCAATCACATGTCCAAACATTTCTAAATTTGACTGAATTTAAAGAGCCAAAAGTGGTACTAAAGGATGAGCTGTTTAGGAGCTGAAAGAGCTGGCTCTTATTACTGAGCTCAGCCAAATGATCTGGTTCCCTAAAAAGAGCCCTCATGTTGGTTTAATGTTCGCTACGTCAGAATTTATTCTGCACATACGTTTCCATCTCCTATTATTCGCATTGATTCTTTTTCGCACATGTCAAAAACCACCTCAAGCGAGCGTATAAACGTATGAATTAAGGGATTTTGTTTAGAAATTTGGTGTTTCCGTCACTCATTTCCGATCTGATATGTCAAAATGCGCATAAAAACAGGTTAATGGAAACATAGATAATCGTTTACATTTATTTAATTAGTACATTATTTTATATTGGGAGAATGTGTTTAAAACGTTAATTTGTGACATTTATTCATTTCATGAATCTTAAAAATGCTCTGTATAAACGTCTCTTTATTTTTTTCTGTGTCGTGAAGCAGCAGAAGCAGGTGGGCCGTTCTCCCAGCGTTGGGTCCTCTGAGCAGCACAAGGAGCTCAGTAAATTACGAGCAGACCTGGAGAAGAAGACTGTGTTCTATGAGGAAGAGCTGTCACGCAGGGAACAACAACATGCCAACGAACTGAAGAACCTGAAGAAGGAGCTGCGGGAAACTGAGGGACAGCAGCTCACTTTGAAGAAAGAGATCATGATGCTCAAAGACAAGCTTGAGAAGACCCGCAGAGATAGGTACTGATCTTCCTACAAAAGATTGTTAAACGCCTCAATGTATTATTTTACTTGATAGGGAAAATGGTCATGCAAAACTAAATTACAATCATTCGTGTTGCAAGGAACCTTGACTAACATTGTTAGTGTCCTTAAGGGGAAAAAATAAAGTGTAGATCATGACCTCTTTAAAATAAGCTATGGAGTTTGGCTTGTGTTAGTATGTTGGTAGTGTGTGTTGGATGCTGATGGTCATTAAATCATTTCACCCTCACAGTCAGAGCGAACGAGAGGAGTTTGAGACCGAGTACAAACAGAAGTACGAGAGAGAGCGTGTGCTGCTGTCAGAGGAGAACAAGAAACTTTCCAGTGAACTTGACAAGGTGAACATTCACACACTCCTAGGGCTGTCACGATAACTGAACGTCAACATGAAATTCAGCAGTTCAGCCTATTTACTTAATGCACTGGTGCAGGTTATTTCAAAGAAAAAAATGTTTTTATAATCGTTTTTAAAAATGACATAACTTGCTCTTAACTCTGACATGACTATGCTTTTCCATTGATGTCACTTTGGCACTGCGGGCAATTGGATAATTTTAACCAATATCCAAATATCTATTTAGGCATTGCTTTAGGAAACTCATCTTGTGTGCTGTAGGGATGACCTATTTTTCAGGCCAACCTGCAAGTTAGCATCGCTCTGATTCCCTTGACAAAAAGACAATGTTTTTTCATTGGCTTATGGATTATTGCAGAAAATAAGCTCGGTGACAAAAAATACATGTAAAATCATATTCTTTTATAAACAAGATAATTAACACAAATGAAGAGTACTTTTACACATTTTTAAGCCTAAAACAAACATGACTTCAGCGTCACCACCAATCTTTCACCACCGCCTTTTTAACACAAGTAAAAGCTTAACTCGTGAGCGGGGCATTACTAATGCATTTTATGTCGTAGAATAAAATGTGACCATGTTAACCACAGACCTTATTTCAAGCATTTAACCTATTCAAAAACCCATTGAAGTGCAATAGATTAAAATCAGATCTTGACACCTAATCATTTTCTCACAAAAACGCCACATTATAGAAGGAAAATACATCGCAAACAGCATTTTACATTGGTATCTCATGATATTACAACAACTGAATTATCTCAGTGCCGCTCATGTTGTTTGGCTGTTGTTTCTTATAGAGTGTGGTGAATATTGTCATCTTTAAGGGTTAGTTCACCCAAAACTGAAAATGATCCCATACTTTACTCACCCTCAAGCCATCCTAGGTGTATATGACTTTCTTCTTTCAGCAAAACACAATCGGAGTTAAATAATATACTGGCTCTTCCAAGTTTATAATGGGAGTGAATGGTACCTGAGATTTTGAAGCCCAAAAAAGCACATCCATCATAAAAGTAGTCCACGCGGCTCCAGGTGTTAATAAAGGCCTTCTGAAGTGAAGCGATGCGTTTTTGTAAGAAAAAAAAAATCATATTTATAACTTTATAAACTATAATCACTGGCTTCTGGCAATCACTGGCCTCTGACCCTGGCCTCTGATGTCTTGGAAATGCTATGTTTTTCATTGCGAAAGCCAAACTACTTTGTTTGGCCTTCCAAAAGAGGGGACCATTAGAAAACAGTGGCTAAGCTTTAGTTACAACACTGTTCCAGAACAGTACGACCCAAATATTCGAATGTGTGCTGCGCATTTTTCAGAGGACCGTTTCTAGCACTTGGGAGAGCACAGACCATTTCTACGTCTTTGTCGATTCTACGATAACAAATGCAAACTTACCAATCTGGTACTTTCTGGTTGTCTGGCTATCACCAGTCCAAGCTTAATTTTTTAAGATTGAACATTGGTCTAAGGAGTCTGCCATGTATTTTCTACTGCACACGAGGCATCATCAACGTGCGTAGTTCAAATGACTGTACGAAATTGGATAATCCTTCAACCAATCAGACCACAAGAGGTGTGATCAATGGGCATAGCTCAAATGACTGTACAAAATTGGATAATCCTTCAACCAATCAGACCACAAGAGGCGTGATCAATGGGCAAAGTTCAAATGACTCTGTACGCAATTGGATAGTCCTTCAACCAATCAGACCAACGATCCATCGCTTCTCTATCCGTCATTGTGTTAAACCCGGCAATGGTGCGCCAGGGGGATAAGCCTGTTTGTGATTGGGCCCCGCAAATTTGTAACAAGCAGGATAAAAGTATGTCCTAGTTTCCAGCCTGAGCTGCAGGGCGAAATCTAATCGCCAGCAGATCGGGCTGGGTTTACACAGTCTAACTTTCTCGTCCAGTCGCGCTGGCAACGTTGATCGATCAGCTTGGTCATCTGCATCATCCGGTCATTGCTTTGCTTTGGGAGCTGATGGTCAAAATATGGTAAGAAGCGTGACATTTCCGTCAGACTTATTAGGTATTCGGGCCAATCACAATGCACTGGATTGCTGGCCAATCAGAGCACACCGTGCTTTTTAGAACAATGTGCTTTGAGAGATAAGACTTGTTAGCCAATTTTAACGTTTGTTGAGAATCTCATCTCTTATCTCTATTTAGCTTTGCCTTATGAGGCATGTTTGTTAAACCATTTTAAGCACATATTCAATTATATGCAGCAACTCAAGGCACCTTTGTTTTCTCTTTTAATTAGTGCTAATACTGTAGGCCAATCGCTTTTATATAATTGGGCCTAATGTGGTAAAAACACTGTTAAATGAGACAGTTATTTCGGTTCAAGTATTAAAAGGTAGAACTGACCTTATCATCTGTCATTGCTTTGCTTTGTACTTCAGCTTGATTTAAAGGCCTGTTGCCGTGTTGATTACAATAAATAGGTCTAAAAATTATGTTTATTGTGTTTGACTGTTCAGTACGGTTCATATTTATTTTTAAAAAGCAGACATAAAAGTAACTTAAAAGTTACTTTCCTCGTAACAAAATATTTTGGATGTACAGTAATTGGTAAAGTAATTCAATTACTTTGAAAATAAGTAAATAGTAACTGTAACTAATTGCTAATTTTCAGTAACTTGCCCAACACTGTGTATTGATGAATGAGGAAGCACAGAGGATATAGCAAAACCGGTCACAAATTGGACATCTAAAAAGAAACATTTTAAATAGAAATGTCAAAGGATTCCTATAATGGAAGAGGAGCTTGAGTTTGTTGCCCAGCCCTATTTGTTTGAACCGCGAGAGGCATCTGTTCTCACCTAAGCTTACGCTATTCCTACATCCTGCGTCATACGTCGGGTCAGAGGTCACTCTTCCACCTGGAGTCGTATGGATTATTTTTATAATGGATGGATGTGCTTTTTTGGACTTTAAAATCAATCATTCCCATTATAAAGCTTGCAAGAGCCAGGATTTTTTTTTTAATATAATGATTGCATTTGGCTGAAAGAAGAAAGTCATCATGGGATAATTTTCATTTTTGGCTGATCTAACTAATCTTTAAGTCCTCTCAAATGACAGTCGACAGTGTTGGTCATACTTATATTGTTTATTGTTTTACAGTATTGCAATCATGCCTTAGATTCAAGTTAAACTGTTGGTGTGCAAACAATTTTAGCTACTGTATAAAAAGTATAATTCATATAGTAAAACTACTACAATTTGAAAAAAATTGTGGCATACCAGTATTTTTAGGCTTGAATACTATGACACTACTGTGGCTCCAGGATGCTGTGCAACACTAACACATCAGCCCATAATCCTGAAACCACAACCTCCATCTCTCATATTACTGAAGTCAAATATTCCACGTCGCTTTTGATGTGGTCATTACGCTGAAGATGACAGGAGGCTTCGCTTCTTAGTGGTCAGAGTTTATGCTCTTTGTTAAAACCATTAATTAATTCTCAGTATCGTTTCTGAGCACTTCAAATGGAGTGTAAAGCACAGAGTGGTTAAAAGAGAGCCCTCCGCGTGCGTGTGGTGGTTTGTAACTGCTCTCAGTGAGGCTGACGGCAAAAAAAAAAAACACGCCAGAGATGTTTAGAGAAGAACCCTTGGAGGGCAGCACTCAGTTGTGAAAGTCCGCAAATGGCAACAGCATGTTTTCTTTCTGAGTCTTTCCATGAGTCTGTTGAGCTGAAGATATGGTCCACCATGCCAATGTTTTACTGGGAAGTCAGTCAGCATCCTCCCCTGTGTAAGCACAAGGAAATATGCTGATCAACAGACAGGAATCTGGAACGGTTATCCCCAGGACCACTTTGAGAGTTCAGCACTCCGGTCAGAGCGCTGTGTTAAATGAAAATGTAGAATAATACAAGTGTAATTATGGGGTGGTCAACCTCACCAGCTCTAGCTTAAGATAGAGAGCACATGTAAATCGGAGTTGACTGCATATATGTGTACTAACAGACTTGTTTACTGCGAAGTCAACCGAGCCATAGCATACGATAGGCGTCGTGTTTATTCATGAGCGTTTCGTGGTTTAGGGGTGGAAATGTAGAGGGTATGAGAGTGACATGGGTGGCTTTGCATGGTGGTCCATCCTGCAGGCTCTGATGAGAGCCAGTCGCTGTTTCTCTGGTCCGTATAATTACATCTGGCTGCTCAAATTGCCGTATTGGTTAGTGATTTTCTGAAATGATGAAGGGCATGTTTTTGAGCCTTTGTTAATTGGGTTGTGCAGGAGTAAAACTCAAATGAGGATTATTTTCTGTTCACTGAAATTAAATGTATAGCTGGTTTAGGGATGTGCTAAACTAAATTTTCAGAATCAAGTCTGTGGGCTGACAAAAACGACTTGATGGTGAGTACATGATGACATTTGTAAATTTGTGTTTGGTTGAATTATACCTTATAAATAGGCGTACTACAGCAAGTTGAGCCTTTGATAAAACAACTCTATATCGCGAATCATATCGTTCCCATCAACAATACATATCAGTCACATTTTTACATCGCTATATAAACGTTATTTCGTTACACCCCTACTTACTATTATCAATGTTGAAAACAGTTGTGCTGCTTAATATTTTAGTGGGGACACAGTATTCTTTTAACAGCATTTATTAATGTCACCTTTGATTAATGTAAATGTGTCATTGCTGAATAAAATAATTTTCTGAAATTCTCCAAACTTGTAATTGGTAGTGTATTCAATATTATGTTGTGTGTGTGTGTGTGTGTGTGTGTGTGTGTAGACGGTGTCCTCATTTGAGAAGCTGAGCAGCAGTAACAAACAGCTGGAGGAGGAGATGAGAGAACTGGCTGATAAAAAAGAGAGTGTGGCCCACTGGGAGGCCCAGATCACAGAAATCATTCAATGGTGAGAAACACACACATGCTTTTACTTTGCTGTCTAATCGCATGTTTTAATCTGGAATCAGTGCTTTTAGACTTTAATCTGATGAATCTGATCATGCTTTGATTCAGAGAAAACTGAAAAATAAAATAAAATGTTAAAGTTCAGTAAAAAAAAAAGCCATTTTGTCAGATCCATTGTTAGTGTAGTTACTTCACTATGTCTTTGCTGTGTCAGTATGTAGTCTGCTGAGGTGCTAAACACAAACTTAATACTAGAAGGGCCTAGAGTGGAATATTATGAAATATATCAAATGTTTTCGTGGTGAGGTGGACAAACGAGAGACGTGGGTTACACGTCTCGCCACAGTTATGTACAATGTAATGTAAACTATGGTACGTTTTTTGACCCAGTTGTAGGCCAGCCAAACCCTGAACTGAAGGTGTACATATATAATTAGTTTCTTTATAACATCAAATGCCCCTAGAAGCTGTTTTTTTCCTTTAGATTTATTAGCTATTTTTCTAAAGTAGCTTTTTCAAACCTAAACATACAGTTCACATCTGTTCCAAAACAAATTGATTTCTTTAAAGAAAAAATAATAATAATTGCACCACTTAATGCATCAGTTCATTTGGCAGTATGCTCAAATCTAGAATTTGGACCCAAAGTGCTGGTATGTAGGATATATGTTTGTATGTGACATATTATAAACCTTAGCAGCTTGACTTATGAATATTAATTATGCGAAATAATATTTGCCCAATAGTGCTTGCTGAAAGGCAGATTAGTAGGATCTAGCCATAAAGATCACCACTTCCTTGCATGTTCAGTCCATTGCTTGAAAAAACTGGCCAGCAATAGCTTCTGCTTGGTTTTAAAATCACGGCTGAGGCTGAAAATTCGAAAATGTAATAAATATTTCTCATAAAGTCAAATAATGTTTTTTTTATGCTTGCTACTCCCCTGCATTGTTGTAATTCTTTTTTTGTTTCGCTTCTGCTTCTTTGGCACCAGACCCTTGGCATTTACGTGACAGTGGAGCCATCGTGTGGTCATGTTTAGTCTTTGCAGTTCTGAACATCTGTTTTGCTCTCTTAGGGTCAGTGATGAGAAAGATGCTCGAGGATACCTGCAGGCTTTGGCTACTAAGATGACAGAGGAACTGGAAGGCCTGAGGAACACCAGTCTGGGTGCACGTGCTACTGTAAGAAAACTTAACTTTGAGCTTGACTGTTAACTTGGTTCTTAG
Source organism: Gobiocypris rarus (assembly GCA_023029165.1). Taxonomy (NCBI): domain Eukaryota; kingdom Metazoa; phylum Chordata; class Actinopteri; order Cypriniformes; family Gobionidae; genus Gobiocypris; species Gobiocypris rarus. The sequence goes on from CM040925.1 coordinate 11,998,526, forward strand.
TTTTAGGAATGCATTTTAACATGAATTAACAATAATAAAAGTTTATTCTTAATGCTGACCTTTTCAAACTTAAAAAGATATTAATGGCTCCAAATCTTACTGCATTGAGAACCAGTAGATGTTTAATTCTCTTTTCTTCTGGTTTTCCAGGACATGCCATGGAAGATAAGACGTTTTGCTAAGCTGGACATGTCTGCCCGTCTGGAGCTGCAGTCTGCACTGGATGCCGAGATTAGAGCCAAACAAACCATCCAGGATGAGCTCAACAAAGTCATGGCGTCCTATATGGCCACTGAGAGGTAAAACATATCTTTCCTTTAAAGATTGCAGTACCTGTCAGTAGATCAGGAAATGAGTTGATGGGTATTATCAGAGACTTAAGATATGCAAAGACGGTGCACTCGTATTACTGTGAATGGGAGTGCAATGCGTAATTTGACGGAATAAGTCCCGCCTTCTAAGTAAAAGAGCCAATCACCAGTTGGTAATTGCAGATGCCGTTAGAAGCTCCGGCTGTTACAAAAACCGCCAGGGTTCTGAGACGTGCGCTTTAGGACTGTGCAAGCGCATGGGCTGCTCCAGCCTGAAAAATGTTTTTTTTTGTCTTGATTTGAGCATTTAGAAGCAAAGTTTTTGAGGCATTTGTCTAATTTCATTGCTGGTTTCAAATATGAAATATAATCGTAAGCATAGTGAACAGCTTTGGAGAATTTTATATTTCTGCACTTGCATGACTGAAATAGCTTTCAAAGTTGGCCGCTGAGTGACATGACTTGCCTGAAAGGGACTTAGGGATTATCCAGTTGACAATCCAGTGAATAGCTGTTAAGAATTCCAAATAATGGTCAAAAGATATTGGTTTGACCAATGTCGAGATCTAAAAGAGCATGATGGCCAATTCCTAGTTTAATTCAGAAAATAAAATTTGATGATTAAGTTACATTATTAATATACATTTGAATTTAATTTAAAAGCATGTGAGAAAGAAGTTCGTATTAGGGATGGGCAACAATGAAAGCGACGATCGCTCTGACTTTGAAAATATATTTGTCAATTTTTCTGATTAGTTATTGCGGCATTTTGGGCGATAACTGAGGTCTGATTGGTTAGGGTTAGACAGCACGCCTTCCAGACCGGCGAAATAAAGTGAAACTGAAGCACGCACTGCAGTGATGCCTGGAATCACTTTGATCATGAAATACAGTTAAGTGCATGATGTGCAGCGCCAATCTGTCATATACATAGCATTGTAATGAGAACACGATTGTGATAGAATGTTGTAAATGATCTGTGCTTTAGTTCCCCGTGTATCAGCTGTTAAAGGAAATCCACAACGAGAGTTACATCAGACTAGATCGGTGAAGTTCATTTGCGCATCCGCATCCTTTTCTGCAGATGCAAGTTGTAATAGGTACATATCTGATTAATCTAATATAGGATACGTTTGGTTGAGTTTATTAACCCGCTAGCAAAGCTCTGCAGGTTGGTTTATTCACAGTTTCAGATCAAATACAACGCCCGATATTATTGACTGGGTTATTTGAGACGGTTATTTAGTTTTTAAATGTTTCTTTTTCAAAAACATTTATGCATGATTATCTAGAAGGTATTTTTCTAGTCATATGTTCATGTTTTCATAGACATGTCATGTTTGTATTTGTCAACGTTAATTTTCGTAACAGTCTTAAATAGTTTCATATCTCTATGATGGAGGCGCCCCGCACAAGCCCGGTCCCCGAGTACTTGAGTACACGTTTTTTGAGACCTATCGATGATCGAAATGATAAATTGACAAAAATTCCCACCCCTTGTTCTTATAGATCTTTAAAGTCAGCATGAATAAAAAGTCAGCCTAATTATTTTCTAAATGCATTGACCTCTTAATTTATAATACTTTTTCAAAAACTCTAATCTTCTTGCCCCTGCAAACTTGTACTTATTTGCCACGGTTTTTGAGTCCACATCTAAAAATAAAATCAACAAAACCGATGGACAGAACCAAGATTTTTATTGTTAATTGACCATTGGCCAACATTGATAATCTAAAAAATGGTCATATATTGGTGTATTAATCAGGTTATGGTCATTACATGTTGTCTGATTTTGTTCTGCACAGCAAGCTGGAGGAGTTGGAAAAGAAGAACCAGGATATGCAGACAGAGATCCAGAGGCTGAAACAGGAAACTGAGAATCTGAGATTGTCTAAAGGTAAAAGCGTGAACATTTCTTGATATTTGTTTACATGGTGTATATGTTTGTATGTGACATTTAAGTCATGTAATGTGTTCCAGGGGTCAAGCACCAAGACTCCCAGAATTCCTTCCTGGCATTCCTCAATGCTCCGACTTCCGCCCTGGATCAGTTTGATGTAGGTATTTTGAAACAGTGGCATGTGGCTTCATTTCTCAATGAAATTGCAGCAGAAGTGATTATCATTTTTGATTTTATAACATTAATTCGTTCTGTCTGATTTTTCATTTGTTATTCAGACAATATTGATTTTATTGATATTTATGTTTCCTCATATATTCTCTTTACATGGTTTTGTGTGGATTAAATAACTGGCTGAATAACTCCAATCTCAGCCATTATTACTTATGGGCTTTTGAGACTGTAATTTTAAAAGCGAGTAAACATGCAAATCCTTTTCTCTGTGTTCATATATTGTTTGCTCTCTTTTCTCTTGTTTGCTCTCCTTCTATCTGTCTGTTTTTGTCTGATGAAGCGCTCCACTGCCTGTGGGCCGGCCGACAAAGGCAGACGTGTAAGCTCCTTTTGTTGTGTATGGTGCAGTGGTTCATCTCTACGTTGGTTTGATTGCGTGACTTGATGCATGTCTGCGGTCTGTTACTGCATGGCAGAAGCGACATATCCACACTTCCCAGAGGGTCTTTCGAGTGCACATGCTTATTTGTCACATTTAGGGTCAATTTCACCTCAGTTCTTCTTTATCATGAGCATTTGGACTAAAAACTGACACTTTCTGTAGCTAATACATATGCAATGTTTTGTTTCATTCATCTTGCATTACCAATGGAGGTTTGGATGACTCAACTTCTAACTCAGATTTGCATATAATTGCTGTTTCTAAACTGTTGTGAAAGGTGTTTGTGAAAGGTGTTTGTGTTCAGCAGTGTTTCAGATTTCTCTACATTCTCAGTGCTTGTTCCTGTCAGGCGTCATTGACGTGTTGTTTGGGTCTTGGAGATGTTTTTTAAACCTCTGTCCTGTCAAAATGCTGCTAATGTGCATGAAGTCTTTTCAAAGAGCCTTTTGTTGCGTTTGGCAGGCATGTCTTGGGTGCTGCCATTATGTTTTCTTTCTGCTGCTCATAGGTCATGGTACAGCTGGATCAGTTCTCTAAATGTTTCCTTTCTCTAACCTTCTCAATAGATTGATTCTATCGATAACTTCAGCCTGTCAAACACACCATCCCGGGAGGAAGATGGAAGATCCCAGGTCACATCACACTCTCGCTCACCCTCAACTACCAGCGATATGGAATCTAATGAGGTGACTTCTCACTGTCTGACCCATTATGCAACGCTAAAATTCAGAAACTTAGAAACTTTGTACATTAAACTGCTGCAGTGCATTCTGAGATTGCCTTGTCCAATGCAGACACATGGGATGCCACCTTAAAATGTGTCCAAAAGCATGCTTATGATGCCTTATAAGGCTATCTTGGTAGGCAGCTCAGCAGGTTTTGGATCAAAGCTTCACTCATGCAGAAAAAGAGATGGTGCGGAATGCGGATAATTCATTCAATTTTCTAATAGGATGTTAACATGTTGTGACTAATAGCCATGACTATGTTTCCAGCAGGTAGATCAGGCACAAAGAGGTGCTCAAACTCCCGTTCGATCAGGATACAGTAGCTCTGGTCACAGCACTCCTAAAGTAATTCATTATTTTACTTTCCTCATATTCTAGCTACGTTCATATCAGCCAGTCAAACATATCTTATGTTTTATAATATGTTGTAATTTATAATTTTCTAAATTGCTCTTTTATAGCCAAAGGCCCATCAATTTGTGGTGAAGACCTTCAATACGCCCACTAAGTGTAACCAGTGTACTTCTCTAATGGTGGGAATCATTCGACAGGGCTGTACATGTGAAGGTAAGGGATCACTATGGCAACGGCTGAGATTGTCATGGAAATTATAAGTTTGATTGGCATTCACCTTGTTCTCCTCCTTCTGCAGTCTGTTATTTCTCCTGCCATGTGACGTGTGCGGACAAAGCTCCTGCCGTGTGCCCGATCCCACCAGATCAAACCAAAGGACCGTTGGGTATTGACCCCCAGAAGGGGATCGGCACAGCTTATGAGGGCCACGTCAAGGTTAGAAGCAGTTTAAATCCTCATAAAATTTTTATAATCTCAACTATTACTGTTAATGTTACTTTTAATTTAAGTGAACTTAAAAACAATCTTCACATAAACCCATTATAATAAATGCCACATTTACATGTGCCCTTCAATATATCAGGTATAAGAGTTTTACTTGCCACATCAAAATGCACAAAACATTATTGTTTTTGACCCATGTAACTTTTAAGCTACCCATGTAATGCTTTAAGATTTCAGATAGGTCTAAAAGGTAGCATATGTACAGAAATTGAATAAAGTTATCATACACATCACAGTCTTCACTGATAAATTATAAATTAAATATAGATTAGTCCTTATTTATGCTACAAATGTTAATCAGTCAAGAGCAGTGAGTGATTTTCTCTTTCTTTTGTTCTTTAAATATCCTTAATGACAGACAGAAGCAGGATTATTAGGCTGCTGTCACTTTAAGACATGCCGCTGTTGCACATGACATGGATCTGCTACACATTTTCTCTCAACTCTTTACATTCATTTAAGACTTTTTTAAACTCATTTAACTGTGCTTGCGAGGATACTTAAAGGGGACGTATTATGCCCCTTTTCACATGATGTAAAATAATGCTGCGTTCCAGGCTGGTTTTTGAGCCCATAAGTTACGACTTCAAACCACGATTCATGACTTTGTAGTGTTCTGGCAAAGTAACGCCAAACTCCCTGAGCACCAGGAATTGTGGTAGCTAGATGTAAACAAAACATGGCAGACCGTACAGGGTTTATGCTCATTTACAATCATTTCTATCGCCAAAGGTGCTTACTCCTTGCTTATTTGAGAGAAAGGGAGGAGAAAAAACGGACCATAAGGCATATTTTACGTTATTTGTATATTTAGAAATGTATTTGCTATTAAATTATTCTTGCACTCAATGGACTGAAAACTAGCTAACGCTAGAAAAGCTGCTGATAATGCATGACATTTGTGGATAAATAACGTTAGAGCAATACCTTATTTTAATAAATGATTTGGTTTTTAATGTATGACTTCCATAAACACCGCATCCGTAGGGGCTGCCATTGTTTTTTCGCGGGTTATGTGACATCAGAACTCGTAACTGAGGGAGTATATCGATCTAGTACGAGTTCACAGGTGGGAAGCCACGGGTTTGACGTCCGTTTCAGTGCACTTTCACAGGTAGAAGGTTGGAACAACACGAGTTGCGGGTTGCCTGGAATGCGGCATAAGTCTCTGATGAGCCCAGAGTGTGTATGTGAAGTTTTAGCTTTACTGATGAATTTTACAAAGTTTATTGTCCATCACACAAAAGATGAAATGTAAAAGATATATCCCCTTTTGTGATATATCCCCTTTACAAAAAGGACAATTTGGGATAATTTTGTTTTTTTCCCTTCAAGCACTGTCTGCTGCCAGACAGGAAATCAGTGCTACACTGAGTTTTTGTCTTGTTGCGCTTGAATTGTTTAAAAACATTTGCATGAATGAGAGCATGATCATATAATATGATGCTAGCCAAAGGATAATGGGAAAAATGGATTCTGTGTTAATTGTGTTAAATATATATATATTTTTTATGTATTGCATGCGTTAAAGTGTTCATTTTAACAGAACTAAATAATATAATGTACAGTAATATAACATAATATAATATAGGAAAGTTTTGTTTTCAGTAAGTTGAGAACTAATTCTGAGATCTTTTCTTTTAGGTGCCCAAACCATTAGGTGTGAAGAAGGGCTGGCAGAGGGCCATTGCTGTGGTCTGTGACTTCAAACTCTTCTTATATGATCTCCCAGAGGGCAAAGCTGCTCAGCCTGGTGTCATGGTGAACCAGGTTATTGACATGAGGTCAGTGAGGATTTCAAAGCAAACATCTAAGCCAGTCTTTGATTTCAATGACTGTGTTTGCATGACATCTAAATTATACTCTTTTGTCTGCAGGGACGAGGAATTTTCAGTTAGCTCAGTTTTGGCATCAGATGTCATTCATGCGAACAGGAAGGACATTCCTTGTATCTTCAGAGTGAGTTAACCATTTACATAAGTTCATATTGTTAACACTAGTTTTACTGTAATTTAAGAAAATTATGTTGTGCCTGTGTTCAGTGATAAACTTGAAGTTGTTGTCCTCTTCATCTCCTGCAGGTGACAGCATCACAGCTCTCCTCATCCAGCAATAAAAAGTGCTCCATCTTGATCCTGGCCGACAGCGATCAGGAAAGAACCAAATGGGTTGGCCTGCTGAATGAGCTGCACCGCCTCTTGAAGAAGAGCAAACTTAAAGAACGCTTTGTTTACGTCCCTAAAGAAGCATATGACAGCACACTGCCTCTCATCAAAACCACACAATCTGCTGCTATTATAGGTACAATCCACCACACCCCAATAATCTTGCGTTTCATAATATTAATGTCAAAACAATCATTAAGACTTCCATATTTATATAATCTCTGATATGACTGGCTGACCTCTTTGCATGCGAAATTATATCTGCTCGTCTTGTAAATGTGGGTGATCATGAGCTTGTTAATGTTAATGAGCTTGTTGGTATGTCTGTATCATGTACATACCATTGAAATGTACATAATGACAAAGCATAAAATAAAAAAAAGTAAAACACTGACATCACATAAGCATTCGTATCCCATTTCTGGGACACTTTAAATTTAGCTCAGGAGCATTCCAATTCTACTTGTAGATGTTACTACACTTTAAGTGGTGTTCACCTGTGGCAAATTCAATTTAATGGGTATAATTTTGAAAGGCACACACCTCTGAACTAACAGCTGAAAATGCATATCAGAGCCAAAACCAAGCTTATGGCTCGTTTCCACTGAGCGGTATGGTTCGGTATGGTACGGTACGTTATGCATTTATTTGCGTTTCCACTGTCAAAAGTTGTGACTGGTACCAAAATGCCAAACCGTACCGTACCACTTTTTTCGGTACCCTTCCGTTGGGGTACCTAGCACAGTGGTAAGGTACTAAAGGGTGGAGCTAGACTCACTGCAGAACGCTGATTGGTTGACAGAGAATCGTCACTTGCACGTGCGAAAGGGGGACTTATTGTACTTATTTATTCTTACTGTAGGGTTATTTAATTTATAAGAATATTCATTAGTTAGCACATGACAGTACATGAGACGGAATACTTTGTAATACACGACATAAAAAAGTTAGCTAGTTTAAGCTTACCCTCCTGCGCCGTCGTTTTTGTCTTGCCTTGTCTTGACTAGCGCGGTTGTCCGTGTCGTCCCAGCTCCTTAACATTTCCCGAATTTCCCTGTATTTTGCGGCTGTGTTTCTCCTTGCAGACTGCAGCCTTTTATCTAACAAAGCTTGTCTCCTCCTTGTTATAAACAGCCACATGCCGAGAAGCAAGAACAAGATCAGCTGTAAGGTCTCCATCGTTCTTCTTCGCGCGCACGAATGACGTCAACCGATGCTTTCCGTCATATACCACGCCTATCAAGTGACGTTGATTACTAATTTCCGGCATACACCACGCCTATCAAAAAGGGTACTGTTGGCAGTGGAAGCGCGCCAGAATTCATGGTTACAGACCCGAACCGTACTGTACTGTACCGTACTGCTCAGTGGAAACGAGCCATTAGAGACAGATCTGGGGAAGGCTGCAAAAAATTCTGCTGTATTGAAGTTTCATAGAAGCATATAAAAAACATCCAGGACTCTTCCTAGGGCTGGCCTCCTGGCCAAACTGAGCAATCAATTGAGAAGGGCTTTGGTTAGAGTGGTGACCAAGATGTTGATGGTCACTCTGGTTGAGCTCCGTGATCCTATATGGAGATGGGAGAAATATATAGAATGACAATCACTACAAAACTCCACTTATCTGGACATTATGAAAAATTGGCCAGACTCAAGCCTCTCCTCAGTGAAGACACATGAAAACCCACTTGGAATGTGCAAAAAAACAAGTTCTGGTCTGATAAACCTCGGTTCCAAGCATCATGTATGGAGGAAACCAGGCACTGCTCATCACCTGCATAGTACCATCCCAACAGTAAAGTTTGGTGGTGGCAGCATCATGCTGTGGGGCTGTTTTTCAGTGGCTTAAAATGGGAGACTCATCAGAGTAAAAGGAAAGCTCAACGCTGCAAAATATAGAGATAGCCTTAATGAAAACTTAGTTCAGAGCATTCAGAACCTCGGACTGGGCAGAAGGTTCACTTTCCAACAGGAAAATGACCCTAAGCACACAGCTAAGACAATGCAAAAGGCTTATGGATAACTCTGTGAATGTCCTCGAGTGTCCGAGCCAGAGTCTGAACTTAAACCCAATCGAACATCTCTGGAGAAACCTGAAAATGGCTGTCCACTGACAGTCCCATCCAACCTAACATAGCATGAGAGGATCTGAGGATAAGCAAGGCAGAAAATCACCAAATGCAGATGTGCAAAGCTTGTCGTATCATACGCAAAAAGACTTGTGGCTGTAAAAGTGGTTTAACTAAGAACTGAGTTAAGGGTTTGAATACTTAATTCAGTTTTTCTTTTTGAATAAATTTGCAAAGATGTCACAGATCTGCTTTTTGCTTTGTCTTTATGGTGCATGGAGTGTAGATTGATGTGAAAAGATAAAGGGATTTGAATAAAGCATATAGATAAAGATATATATATATATATATATATATATATAGATATAGATATAGATATAGATATACATTATCGTACTTCACAAGAGCAAGAAAAATCCTCTTTAATAAAACAACAATTTAAGAACTGGTCTGCACAAGTCCAACTCAATCCATCTTAGCTTTATCAAACTCTGCTCTCTGTTTATGTAAACTACACTTCCCTTTATCCACAGATCATGAGAGGATAGCCCTGGGCAATGAGGAAGGGTTGTACGTTATTCATGTTACCAAAGATGGTAAGTGTAATTAAAAGCTTTATCTGAGTTTACTGTACTTATCTGTTGCGTTTACACTGTATTTTTATGCATTCTTTGATGTTAATACAAAGCCTCTTATTGTTTATATATTCCGATTCACAGAGATTATCAAGGTAGGAGATAAGAAGGTCCATCAGATTGAGCTGATCCCATCAGAACAGTTGATTGCAGTGATATCGGGTCGAAATGGCCACGTGCGACTCTACCCAATGACGGCCCTGGATGACCGCGATACCGAATTCTGCAAGATAGCAGAGACCAAAGGCTGCCAAACTCTGGTTTCGGGCATGATCAGACAAGGATCTCTCACATACCTTTTTGTGGCCATGAAAAAACCTGACAAGGTGATCATCTACGAGCTCAACAAGAGCAAAACACGCCATCGGAGGCTGCGGGATATCAACGTCCCAGGGTCAGTGCAGTGGATGGGTCTTCAGGGCGACAAGCTTTGCGTAGGCTTCCAGTCCGGGTTCCTGCGCTACAATCTTCAGGGGGATGGAATGGTCAATAGGCTCCTTCATCCTGACGATCACACCCTGGCCTTCATCGAGCAGCTGAGCCTGGACGCTCTCTGCGTTGTGGAGATCTCCAGTAAAGAGCTGCTCTTGTGCTTTAGCAGTATCGGTGTGTATGTGGACTACCAGGGCAGACGTTCACGACAACAGGAACTGATGTGGCCGGCTAAGCCCACATCATGCCGTGAGTGATTATTTTTCTTTGTGTTCTGAATACTATGACTTGTGTTTACAGTATGATATTACCAATCAACAAAATTCACAATCAAATTAATGCACTTGAAATGTATTTTCTTACAATATTTTAGATTTTCTAAAAAAAAGCAAAGATATTATTGCTAAATTTTATAATGTACAGGTCCTTCTCAAAAAAGTAGCATATTGTGATAAAAGTTCATTATTTTCCATAATGTAATGATAAAAATTAAACTTTCATATATTTTAGATTCATTGCACACCAACTGAAATATTTCAGGTCTTTTATTGTTTTAATACTGATGATTTTGGCATACAGCTCATGAAACCCCCCCCAAAAATCTAAAAAAATTAGCATATTTCATCCGACCAATAAAAGAAAAGTGTTTTTAATACAAAAAAAGTCAACCTTCAAATAATTATGTTCAGTTATGCACTCAATACTTGGTGGGGAATCCTTTTGCAGAAATGACTGCTTCAATGTGGCGTGGCATGGAGGCAATCAGCCTGTGGCACTGCTGAGGTGTTAAGGAGGCCCAGGATGCTTCGATAGCGGCCTTAAGCTCATCCAGAGTGTTGGGTCTTGCGTCTCTCAACTTTCTCTTCACAATATCCCACAGATTCTCTTTGGGGTTCAGGTCAGGAGAGTTGGCAGGCCAATTGAGCACAGTAATGCCATGGTCAGTAAACCATTTACCAGTGGTTTTGGCACTGTGAGAAGGTGCCAGGTCGTGCTGAAAAACTAAATCTTCATCTCCATAAAGCTTTTCAGCAGATGGAAGTATGAAGTGCTCCAAAATCTCCTGATAGCTAGCTGCATTGACCCTGCCCTTGATAAAACACAGTGGACCAACACCAGCAGCTGACATGGCACCCCAGACCATCACTGACTGTGGGTACTTGACACTGGACTTCAGGCATTTTGGCATTTCCTTCTCCCCAGTCTTAATCCAGACTCTGGCACCTTGATTTCCGAATGACATGCAAAATTTGCTTTCATCCGAAAAAAGTACTTTGGACCACTGAGCGACAGTCCAGTGCTGCTTCTCTGTAGCCCAGGTCAGGCGCTTCTGCCGCTGTTTCTGGTTCAAAAGTGGCTTGACCTGGGGAATGCGGCACCTGTAGCCCATTTCCTGCACACGCCTGTGCACGGTGGCTCTGGATGTTTCTACTCCAGACTCAATCCACTGCTTCCGCAGGACCCCCAAGGTCTGGAATCGGTCCTTCTCCACAATCTTCGTCAGGGTCCGGTCACCTCTTCTCGTTGTGCAGCGTTTTTTGCCACACTTTTTCCTTCCCACTGAGGTGCCTTGATACAGCACTCTGGGAACAGCCTATTCGTTCAGAAATGTCTTTCTGTGTCTTACCCTCTCGCTTGAGGGTATCAATGATGGCCTTCTGGACAGCAGTCAGGTCGGCAGTCTTACCCATGATTGCGGTTTTGAGTATTGAACCAGGCTGGGAGTTTTTAAAAGCTTTAGGTTAATAGCCCTGTTTAGAGAACCTTTTCATGATATGCTAATTTTTTGAGATTTTTTGGAATTTTTTGGAATTTTGGGTTTTCATGAGCTGTATGCCAAAATCATCAGTATTAAAACAATAAAAGACCTGAAATATTTCAGTTGGTGTGCAATGAATCAAAAATATATGAAAGTAAAATTTTTATCATTACATTATGGAAAATAATGAACTTTTATCACAATATGCAATTTTTTTGAGAAGGACCTGTATATTTGATATTTGTATAGTATAATATAGTAGGATTTATATATTCATGTATATATGGCGTTTTAAAAACAAGTGATTTTAGACCTTTGAATCGTAATAAGCTTGAAAGAAGTAATTTCGCTATATGTCTGCGCTATCTGAGAGATGGTTTCTGAGAGCTGTCTGAGATGTTTGAACATCAACATGAAGCGCTGCTCATATAGTGTGCGAGTACTGAACTCGCACAAGTTTTTTGCAGCCTAATTGGGCTCGGTCTTTGCAAGTATCCTTATAAACAGTCACTTGTGTCTTAAGTGAACATAAACAGTTGAGAAAGAAAATGCATGTGTTATATTATTTTGCAGGGATATTCAATTAATGTTCCAAGAGGTCCAGTCTCTATGTTTCCTTCCCAGCGGAGGTCTGGACAATACTTTTTTTTTTGAACAGTTATACATTTCCACTTGGGCAGCCGTAGTACTTTGTAAAAGAAAAAATCCTAAGTATTTAATTTGTGTCTGTTCTATTGTAATTTATTTTCCTAGATGCTTGTAATAAGGTTCTTATTTTCCTTTACTTGGGTTTTAGTTTTTACTTGATTTTTTTGTGATATTAAAAACGGGGACAATAATTAAGAAATTGTAATGGTATAGACACTCCACGGTTTTTAGAAATAGGGCTTATTCAACATCTTTCCTACATTTAGATATGTGGGCAAATGCATTTTTGTCTCAGTCCATGCATTGTTTTAGTTTGGCAGGGTCACCGCTAGCTTAGCTTAGCATAATGAATGGAAACCTATGTTGCCAGCTAACATGTCCCGAGTAAAAGTAATCAAAAAAAAAAAAACACCTAATTACTTCTTGTGTCCTGCGTATTCATGAGTACAAATAGTGATGCAGATTAAGACAAGGCGATTTCCTAGGCAGATATTAACTTGGGACTATATTATGGGGAAGCACTGCTACTTGGGCGCAGAGATATCACACAACACATGAAATCCCCAAACATCCGTCAACATACCGGCGTATATCTCTGCACCCAATTACCAGTGCTTGAACACAAATAAATTAAATCCGAGAGCTCTCTGACCCCACATAGACAGCTATTTAATTAACACGATGCCAAGCATTAAAAATCGATACCTGTGGGCTATATATATATATTTAAGAGGCATATTTGTTTTAACACTCTCCACATTTACACACAATGTCAGTCTACGTATTATCACCAACGCGTACATTCTCGTTTAAATTACCTTTCAAATGTGTAAAAGACAAGTCGATGAAACGGTCACTGTCCCAATCGGGCCAGTGTTGAATCTTCACGAAAGTTTATCATTTGCTCGTTTTTAAAGCCCTGCAAAAAGCAGCACGTACTCATCTCAAACAGAACACAAATATAGGCCACTGAATTGAGTCTTCTTTTATTTATTTTTTGTGCTTCTGTAGATAAAAGTGTATGGTTTTGCATATAAGGAGAATAGAGCGCTATGAATCGTTCTTCACACTGAAATTTTAAACTGTTAAAAGAAAATTCTTAATAAACTTCTGCATAGGAAGAAGTGACTCTGTGTTGCTTCAAGCACATCATTCTGCACACGGGATGCGCAGTGTTTTGTGCTGCTCTGTATTGGAGCCTTTCATATCAATATACTTCTGCACAATGAAAGAATATTAATTGCATATCTTGTTCTGTTCTACCTATATGTTGTTGCTTCATTAAAAATCTGCATTATACATTTAACTATAATTTTTATTTATATATCAGTTTTAAATTATATAAATATAAATTAAAAAAAGTTTTTTGACATTAAACATTATAGCACAGAAGCCTAAAATTCTTTCTTGACTGGTGTCATGTCATAAGCTGTCATTAGATTACTGTGTGAATTTTTTATTTGTGCATCACCCAATTTCAGGAGATGAAATTTTGAAATAAATGTTTGATATATATATTTTGTTTGCAGTTGTGAGTTAATAAAAATGTAACTTGTGTAAAATAGGCACATAATATCAAAATATTAATCTAATCGTATCGTATTTGTATCGCAGAACTTTTTGAGGTATTGGAAAATATCGTATCGCTGGCTATGAGAATTGATATTGTATCGAATCGTGATGAACCATCCGATTTACACTACCTTTCTGGAAAGTGTAAATTAAATTATTCATATTGCCCATTATATAAAAAAATGTAATGTATTATTTTTTATGTAAATAATGTGACTTTATTTTACGTTAAATATTTTGTCTACTCAAGTTGAGAGTGTATATACATGCTTATAGATTATAATAGTTGAGGATGCACAACATTTCCTGGGAAGAGGGCATGCTGAGGATAACGATTTTCTGTGACTTGTCTTGCAGGTTATAATGCACCTTATCTCTCAGTGTATAGCGAGAATGCAGTGGATGTATTTGACGTCAACACTATGGAGTGGATTCAAACGATGCCTTTGAAAAACGTACACATTTCATTATATCTTCACCACATCATAAAAAAGTAACAACATATAGTAGAAGTAGGTGGTAGATTAAAGTGCAGTGTGTTAATGAGCTGTGCATCTCCTGCGTTGCAGGTTCATCCTCTGAACGCTGATGGCTCTCTAAACCTGCTGGGGCTGGAGACCGTACGGCTCATCTACTTTAAAAACAAGACAGCAGGTGAGATTCTCCCTCCTGCTGCTCCTCCAGGATTCTGAATATTCCTGCCCCACGCATTTATGCATATTCAGCACACACACACACACACACACAAAAAGATAAGACACTGAAAAGTTGTTTCAGAGTCAGAGAACACTAATGCATTTCACATCATTTGCACTGATACATCTTTCACACTAGGTTTAGGAACATTTATTGAAAAGAAAATGAGGTAGATATTGATTTCATGTCGTTAAAATGTAAAGAATTTGCTTAATATGCAGCATCCTGTGAATATATCAACTCATGCATAAGTGATGTAACAGAGTTGTACATCCTAATGGATGTTTGTTGTTCTATCATTTCATATCGTTTAATGTGTTGTGTAATGTGTTGAATGCTTTGTGTACTGTGTAATGATGTGCAGAGGGAGATGAGCTGGTGGTGCCAGAGACATCTGATAACAGCCGTAAACAGATGGTGCGCAGTGTGACGAGCAAACGACGCTTTTCTTTCCGCGTGCCGGAGGAGGAGAGAGCTCTGCATAGGAGGTGATTCAAACCTAGCAACACTAACCATCATGACTTCCAAAGGAAACTCTTGTGGGCTTTTCACACTTGAAATTATTCATTTTGGTACCTTTTAAACCTTAGGAAAAAATTTTGTTTCATGTACTATGCTGTTCATAATTAATTTATCCTTAGGTAAACATTCCTATTTACATATTTATTAGGTCAGTAACAAGTCTATAGGGATGCACCGACCAATGAATAAGCCAATAATCTGTATCACTATTGGCCATCGGGGCTGATTATATCCTGTCAATCAAAAGGGAGTTTAAAAACTGAATGCAAACTGCAACTCGTACTGTGTTTGAAGAAAATATTTTTTCGAAGTTAACCCCCAGGAGTCGGCCGTCGTGCCAGCGTGATCAGCTCACTTTTTTTCTTATCAGTGCCAAAGAGACTCAGATAACTCTGTGGCAATAGCACATTAACAGTTAAAACAATAGTGATGTTAAAGCAGGCTGTATTTGACCCTATGAATCACCTGTAGTTCAAGCCAGGGTTGCCAGGTCCCTACACCAAACTATAGTTGTAGCACACCTTTCATCCAGTTATCACAGAGATTTGTGCGTTGTAAATTCTGATTAGAAGCAACGTCTCAGCTTTCAAATTCTGTCCATTTTATCATGGAATTTTAAACAATAAATTGTGTTTTTACTCTCTTAAATATGGCGTGATCGCTGTAGCACCTCCGTTTAAGCTGCAGTGCGGAGCACGAGTCATCTCTATAGCTAAAAAAACATGAATAAACATCAAAGGCTTTGATAAAAGTTACAGTACAACTTACCGAAATGTATCATGTCTTATGTAATCACCGCGAAAAGATGTTAGTAAAAAAAGCTTGTAAACAATGTCAATTGACCGTTCGCAAAATATTTCGAATATTCGTTGAATTTACAACAAAAAAAAGCACATTCGAATGCAAAAACCGTGCATTCAAATTTTTGGTAGAGCTGCGCGAGAAATGATGGTGGCGTAACTGACGCGGTTTGTTTATCCAGTACACCACGGCTGTGTTGTTAATTTGGGAAAAAAAGGCAGGAAAAAGAGTGAGGACTCTGAGTCTGAGAGAAAATGGGCAACCTGTTTGACAGCGTATACAGTCAGACAAAGAGAAGTGCAGAAGGTGGCAATCAGGGCTTTGGAGCATGAGATGGACATAAATGAAAGAGAAGTTAAGCTACTGCTGACGAAAATCCTCTCGGTTGCAAAAATCATGCAGTAACGTTATAAATGTATCCACATATTGCTCAGCTGGCAAAGAAATACTTGACCATACCTCAGCAAAAAACGCTCCGCACCCGCTGCCGGTCACGCTGACTGTTTGGTGTTTTTGACGAACAATATGTGGATGTTCAGTGAGTGGAAATGGATTGTTTCTCAATGTCAGTTTGCAATTTTGTGTTTACATTACGTTGTCTGTTGAAGCGTGTTTTCTCACTTGCAGTTTTATGCACTTTTGTTACGTAATTTTCCTTACATGCTCATTAATGAAATCATATTTTATTTAATAACAATTGTTTGAAAAGTTAATGTATTTTAAAAAATGAATGTTATTTAATTTTAATAAAAGATGCAATGCTTGGTTTGCTTGCTTTGGTTTACATTTGCTTGTTGCACTCGCTTGCCCCCTCTTGTGGGCACAGGAGACAATACAGTATTTTTTCCCTCTTACATTAAATATTGCCTTTAGAATTCTAATATAATTCGATTTTTGCTATTATTTATGAAAGAATTTCGAATTTTGCTTTTCAGCCATTTTGACAGCCCTAAAATAATCGATATTGGTGAAATTTTGTATCGGTGCAAAAAAAATGATTGAGAAGCATGAGATGTGGCGTGAAAAGCCCTTAATTGTAATCCAAGTTTCATGTTTGCAACTTGTTGTTCTTTTAGTCTTGAGAAGTTATTCATGCGCTCACTGCATTGTTTGTGCTCTTCAGGGAGATGCTGAGAGACCCAGAAATGAGGAACAAGTTAATTTCAAACCCAACAAACTTCAACCATGTGGTTCATATGGGCCCGGGAGATGGGATCCAGATCCTGAAAGATCTGCCAATGGTAGGAGCAGCTAACAGCAGGGAGAACGTCACCTCTCCTACTCTTCTCCTGCTTCTCTACGCCTCCATCCATCTGTTTCTAAGAGCTGTTTTAATGAGCATGAGTCGTTAATCATTTCCACTGTTATTATTTCAGTTTTATAGATGAGCTTGAATAAAAGACAGCATAAAACCTCATTTGACTTTCATAAAGTCACGTTACACAGGTTATAAAACCAACATTTATGTAAAAGTAAAAAGGTCAATTTTTCTTTTAAATGACTTCAGCTCTTTGACTTGTCACCGTCATATTCTTCTTTTTATTTACACCATTACTGAGCAGTAAACTGTTGCATGCATCTATATTTTTTTCTTTCTTTTCCCTCCATTTCACCCCTCTATATCTGCTCCTCTTGGGTTTCCTGCTGTAGCCCGGTTCTCCTCTCCCCTCTCCTCGTCTGCACCTCATCTCCACCCCTACCAGCTTTGAGCATGTCTATCACATGACTGTCACCTCTGCTGACAACTTCCTGTCTCAGGACTCCTCCCCTCTCTCCTCCCACTCCCTGTCCCTCAGCTCCGCCCCTGGGACCCCTGCTTCCATCTGCTCTCTGGTAGGACCAGAGAGACACACACCATCTGTTTTCTGAATGTATTCCCACATGCATTAGCTCACTTTCACTCTCAGTCTGTGTTCAGACTATCTGCCTGTGTCACAGATTGACAATCTGTTTGTTTCTCTGCATGCCAAATCATCCCTATCTTTAGGTTTTTAGTTTTGTTTTAAAAGTGCAATAAGTGATTTCTGGGAAACGTGTTGAAAGTGGATCGGACCGGGAGCACAACACACTTGTTGCCCATCAGCAGCAGGGGGCGTGTCCAGTCATGATGGGGGAGGAGAAAAGAGTGAGCAAGAGGGAGATTCAAAGAAAGACTGTAGAAAGAGAGATGGCTGAGAGACATTACAAAAGAGAAAAGCTCAGAGGAATATCACTGGAAAAAGAAGGCTTATGATCAGGCTAGAGCTTCAGGACCTGCGTTCATATTAGGAAAGCTTTCCAGCACTGGAGAGACCTAAACGGGAAGGCATAAAAACTGACGCAGAGGTTGCATTGCTCTGTTTTTACAGAATCTAGTTGTTGTCATGTTCGCTATAAGCATTATTTTGCTTCACTTCAACTATGGTAGAGACATCCACTCTTGCATTGAATGTTCCTGCATTTTGGAGGCGAAGCAAAGAATGAAGGGGTGTGTTTGTTTGGGTTGATTTTAAATATCAACAGTGTTTCTCAGAAATCACTTACTGCACCTTTAAGTCATTAAAACCAGGTATGACCTCAAAGCAAACATACATGGGTTAAAAGCCACAAATTCAAGTTAACATTTCATGGAGTTTTCAAATAACAAAAAATTGTTTATTTGTTTTTTTAAACATCAATTATTTAATTTTACCCTTTGCTAAATAATTTAGGGTCATACAGTGATATGTGAATTTTGCTTGTGTGAGTTTATTGTTTGATTTCATTCATAAGTAATGTAAGAGTTTTTTCTGCACGCTGTGTGTTTGTGGTGTTCAGAATGTGCGCCCTCAGGAGAGCCGTGGTGTCTTGGGAGCATCCGTCAGTATCCCCTCCATCAGCAAGGCCAGGCCTGAACCGGGCCGATCTATGAGCGCCAGCAGTGGTCTTGGCACACGTGAGTACTGAAATATGTTCATAGATAGAGCTTTATGAATAAGAATAAGTCAAGAAAGTATTGCTGAAAAAAAAGAATGTAAGGAAAAATAAATAAATTAGTAGAAAAATGGACAGAACTGTCTTTAGAAATTTCTGATTGGTTTCTGAAACCATCTTTTGAACTTTTAAATTGTCTTTTGAAAATGTATTTTGAATTTTTCACATTCGCTGCATCCGAAATCAAATATGTACCTACTGTATAGTTTGCAAAAAACAGTATACCAAAGTAGTATGAACAGTATTCGATGCGACAAAATTCCCAGGCGACCACCTACTACCACCGAGATTCTGAAGTGTGTATTCAATGGACACTTTACAATCCCATGAGGACACAGGTGAGGATTTATGAATGACAATGAAGCAACTGATGCTGGTAGGTCACATGACAGTAACAGCTTGGCGGATGTAGTACGCCTGAATTTCATTCATACTACCCTTATTCATATTATATTCATGAAGTAAGTTCAAATGTATTACCCACTCAGTACGTGATTTCGGACGCAGTGATTATTGAAAATTCTAGATGTTTTTTGAATGGTTACATTTTTCAAACAATCTTTTTTAAATTCTTTTTTGAACTTACGATTGTTCTTTTTGAACTTTCGTAATATTTGTCCCATATCCCAGGCTCCACCTCTCAAAATGGCAGCGCACTGAGGCGGGACTTTTCAGTTGGCAACTACGGTTCCACCAAACGTCAGATGACATCACCCTCTGATGGCTCCCTCTCATCCGGAGGGGGCGTGGACTGCGGGAGTGACGCCCCTCTCTCCCAGTTTGACAGAGAGGTCAGTGCCAGAAACAATTGTGATTGGCTTCTTTTCCAGATGCCTTGGTTTCTAAGGCATTGGTTCCTTGGTTTTATTCATTTTTAACTTAGGCATAAAAAAAAAACTGTAAACATTTTTTTTTTTAAACCTTAACGTATTTGAAAAATCTGACTTGTTTTATGCTAAAAATAAGGTTCTTTGTGGATAAAATAAATTAGATTTTCTGCAACTCTGCTGGTGAGATAGCCATGTGGAAATGTTTTGCCTCTGAATGACAAGAATGATAGGCTTTCGTTTGTAAAGGTGTATTTGCCCCTTTATGGTGTGTTGTTCTTGTGAATGTTGATTTAACATGTTGATTTGACCCTCCAGACTGATCAGAACAGGTAAAAGTTTCACTCCTGGAGCTCTTTGTGATGCTGATCACAGCTAAAACTCAATAGAGAGCACTAGGAAGTGTGTTATACAATCCCTAAAACCAATGTACAGGCATTCGTTGCATTTCACATTCCAAAATGTGTTTGGAGTCTTCCATCCTCTCTTTCTCACGCTATATGCATGTTGAGTGTGTGAAGTGGCACCATATCCACAAATTGAGGTGTTGACCTGCTAACACTCCACCTGCGCACACACGGTTTGTGCCTCGGCCCACGTTTGACTTTATGCACATCAACTCTATAATGACGTGTGGGTGCTGTGTGTGACTCTTTAGTGTCCGGGAGTGTCACCCACAGAGAAGACCCCTGATCTGAAAAGGGCTTTAAGGACCCTGCTTAGTAAGCTAAAGGTAACATACATGACCCTGCTCCCTCTGATCTGAACCTTGTAGCTCCGTCCTAGACCTGTGTATTTATCCCACCTCATACGGACGAAATGGGTTAGTTGATCTCCACAGTGAAAGCGTGCTTGATTTGTGTAGGTGGTGAAAGTATACAGCGTTTGCTAGCATTAATGTGTTACGTAGCACCTTTTATCCCTCCACTTTATATTATGTAGCGGAGTATTGATGTTGTGGTTGTTCTAGCTAGTGATAAACTCTTTAATCTGGTGATCTTTGGCTATTTTTAAATGATCACATCAGCAAATAAATGCACCTGCATGGCAAATTAAATGATTTAGGTCAGTCCCAAAATCCCCTAAAAAAGTCCCTAAAACAACTTTGACCTGGTTTTGGTTGTGCATGACTGCGGATGAATATGGTTATCCTACTGCTCATAAAACATTCACTACTAGGCCCCTGAAATCAAAAGTGAAGTTTTTTAGCTTTTAGTGTGACTGTTAGCCTTAAGGTTATGAATAAGCTGGTGTGTTCCAAAACAATGACAAAATTCACATTTAGGAGATATAAGCATTCAAAACTTAGTCTCTCACTTCCGTTAAAACAAATCACAGATTTTGATGACATCACCAAACTTCAGCTTCTCATCACATTTTCTGTCCAATCAAATGCTCTCTAGAATCTGAAGCGTCCCGCCTCCTACACTATAAATAGACGCTGATGCTGCGACTGAAACCGGTCAGCTGTTCACACATTCAATATTTTCTACATGGTTAATGGAACACAGCGCACTATATATGCCATAGGAAATGATTCAGACAGTGTAAATATGCTTTCAGTTGAGGCGAACAAAGTCTGGTTTCACGTTAGCACACACAGTCTAGACCAGAGCCGTTGACTAGAGACGCGAGCTCAGAGCAGATCATGCGCAATTCGGCACGGACAACAAAACTTATTAGACCCCTTTTAAATTCTGCACAGAATGCTGTTTTTCGAAGCGATATGGAGGAGATGATGAGAAACTGTTAGAGATTAGGAGGAAACTGTGGCTTTACCAAACAGAAAGGCTCTAGTAAAACTGTGATATTAACGAAACGCTATTGGCCATTTTAAAAAAGGGGAGGAGCTGCTAACAGATGGAGACGATTCAGAGGAAATTACGTCAACACATTGAATAATGCTTCAGTGCGCCTTTAAGAGATATAACCAGTTTAGATGAAATGGATCTCAAGCTGAAGACGTAGCTTTACCCATAGACGTGGTACTTCCTTGAAAATAAATTCTAGCACAAGCGATACAACAACCATAATGAGTGCTACATATGGAAATGTATCTGTTCAATAAACCTTACTCTCTTATCTCTGCGTCACTTTAATTTCCAATCCCTCACTTCTCGCCATCTCTGAAAAGCCAAGCCAATGTTGATTCTTGTTTTATTACAAGCTCGGTTGCATTTTCAGCATCATTACTCCAGTCTTTACTCTTTAGTGTCCCATGATCCTTCAGAAATCATTCTAATATGCTGATTTGATGCTTAAGAAACATCTTTACAGTAATTTATGATCAATATATTGCATCCTTGCTGAAAGAAAAAAACAAACAAAATGAATGCATTCTTGCTGTTTATTCATCTGTGTCTGTGTCCTTCTTTCAGGATTCAGACTCGCCACGTCACTCCACGGCCTCCAACAGCTCCAACCTGAGCAGCCCACCGAGCCCTTCCTCCCCACACAAGAGCAAGACTCAGTCTCTGGAGCGCGGCGAGCATCTCGGCTGGGAGACATGAGCTCAGCCCCTGCCCATTTCTTCCTGACGTCCCGCGAGGCCCCGACGACTCTTCTGCTACAGAGAGTCACGCATTTAACCAAGACCAAGAGTCGACTCCTTATACGTCATATTCCCAAAAACGCCGCCGGGGCCAGGTGTGTGTGTTTTGCGTGTATTAGTGTGCATATGCATTACACATGTGATTGTTTTACACGCACAGTACCGTGCACCTTACATCCCTTTCGAGTGGGACCCATCACCGCTGTTTCTGTTCCTCTGTTGGATGGGGAAACAGTCCGCTGAGAGTAGCTCATCACTCACCGCCACAGGTGTGGACGGGGGAGAAAAAGACACACAGCTTTAACGCAAATTTATCAGTGTTTGTTTTCAAGTGTGCCTCATCTACAAAAAGAAAAGAATATGCATTCGAAAAGTCTTAATGGACTGGGTGGGATGTTACTTTAAACACATGACACTAACACGGAAAACTGTTCCTGGCATTCCAATCAGTGTGATAAAACGAGAACACTTCAAATTGAGTTGAGCCCCTATAGATAGAGCGCCCCCCAGCTGCGGCACTACTGTATAACTCAGCCTCAACCCTCCAGTGCCATGCCAACCTTCACATTCAGAGGTCAGAGTTCAAGAATAGATTCTGAGTTCAATAATGTAAATAGAGTTTAAGTAGAGTATAATATATAATGAAATCATAACACTATTCTGTTGTTAAATAAGTGTGAATTGGCTTTCTTTCCTTTTTATTTTCCGTGACTTTTTATGCAAATCTAAGCATTATTTTGTCAAGATACGCTAGCTCTCGTAATTCCACTAATTCCATAGTCGAGATGAGAAGATTTGCAAGGGAACACTACAAAAAAGTATTGGGCCTCATTCATGAAACACAAGGAGAACAATATTTTTGTGCAAGACGTTCGTAAACCCTTCTTATGTATATTTCATCCAAGGAATGTAACATTAACAAGCTTGCATTGAAAGACAGTCGTGTGCAAATTGTTGTATTGAATGCGAGATTCTCAAGTCTGCAGTGAATTTGTGCATATAATAAATCACAATCGCAATACACATTCACAAGGTCACATCATAAAAGCATTATTGTGCAATTAGGGCATAGTGAACTTATTTAAAAAAACAAACTGTCGCATTGAGTTCACGATTCACAATGTATCGTTCATAAATTGTCACATGCCAAAAATGGTTTGGAATCATTCTTGCACTGAATGTGAGATACACAAAGCCACAGGGAATGTGACGTCACAGGGCGGCAGTGAAACCGCTCAAATGCAACATTTCACGTTGAACTGAAAATATTTAACAAACAACTGATGTATGAATGTTTTCAAAGAACGATTTACACAAATTCAGTCTGCTTTTGTTCATGAATGTTGTCGCATTGAGAAATCGAGATGTGTGTATATCGCTAAATACATAAACTCTCAAAACATCCAATCACACGCGATCATAAATAAGCTGTAATTGTGCTGAATGTACCAGATCCACTGCAGCCTTGTTCATGTTACTCATGCCTACATCTGTGCTTCGCGGGTCTGTTACCGAAGCAATAATGCTGTTTCCAAAGAGGTTTTATTCTTTAGCTATTAATGTTAATTATTCCTTTAGTATTTTGTTTTTATTTTCAGTGTTTTGTTTTTCAACTCGCAAGAACCAAATTTTGCCTAAAGTGTACATGTGAATATAACATGTAGTGTAAGCTATACCACTAGTTTCAGAGCATTTAATGGAAAAACACTAAACTCATCAGGTGAAGCATTCAAAGGGCTTCAACGCTTTGCCTCTAACACTTCCTGCAGCTCATTATGACACAACAGGGACTGCAAGGACCAGCCGGAGATTCGGTCTTTTCATATCGAAACCAATTGAGCAAGGACGTACAGTAAAGCTGCTGTAGTGATGTTTTAAATGTGCAGGGTCAGACTATCAAACATCCCTGGACCTCAGAATACCTCAGATTAGAGAGCCAAGCCATCACGACTCCAACAGAACCTCGTCATGCCATGATTTTAGCTGTCTCTCTGTCCCATTCCATACACTACTGGGCATGTGTGAATTATTCACATGCACTACTGCTCGCTTCTGCAAAGCGTATTTATGTAAGATTTGCTAAATTGAGAAATGGATTTCCGCTGTTCAGAATTCCCACATATTCCAGATTGTTCCTAGGAAAAGCTCACTCGAATATAAAAATGTATATCATTTACTCACTTGCATGGTGTTCCAAACCTTTGATTGAATTTCTCCTAGGAAAGTTTAGGCAGAATGTTGATGCAGTTCTTTTCCATGCAATGCAATAATGCAGAATATATATATATATATATATATATATAATAGTGTGGTTTCATTGATTCAACACGATTAACATCTAACATTGCATCTAACATAAAAGATTGTTTATATTATATATTTGTATACACACACACACACACACACACACACACACACACACACATATATATATATATATACACATATATATATACACATACATACATACATAGAGTATATAATCTATATATATATGTAAGTATGTATGCGTGTACACATGTATGAATACTATATGTAAATGTGCATGTGTGTGTGTATATATACTGCATACTGTGTGTGTGTGTGTGTGTATATACACATATATATATATATATATATACATATATATATATATATATATATATATATATATCTGAATATATATATACACACACATATTTATTTATATATATATTATATAAAGTGTTTATGTTAGATGCAATTAATCACTTTAAATGCACTATATATATATATATATATATATATATATATATATATATATATATATATATATATATATATATATATATATGGTTTCTTCATACTTGTATAGTAAATGTCTGTTAAAATGAGTGAAATTCAAAACACATTGCAGTTCACAGTTGCTCAATATAATGCTAAAAATATGATAAAAAGGGTTTGTAATGACAGCTTTTTAGTTTTTCTTTTAATGTTTGCTGAAAAAATGAGTGAACTTTCAGTATTGAAGCGCACCCAAGTACAGAAATAGTGAAAGTTTGTTCAGAAGTACCTGTGGTTTTATTCATTCTAGTATTGCCAGCATTTTGTATGTTCCATTATATGCAAGCACTATTGAAACCTTCACTGTGGACCAGTCCAGCAAACTCGGCACATGTTGTTTTTAAACCAAGCGCTCACTCTTGCAATCTTTGTGGTATTGCTCGGGACCTTAGTTATGCATTTGCTCTATTCCATGATCATGTTTATTTCTAAACAGAAACTAATATTCATCATAATACAGGTTTTTCTTTCTAAAAAGGCCGTAACGGGTTAGAAACAATTTGCCAGGGTTATGGTATTAACATGAACAGGAAACCTGTTTGAAATGATCTCAGGTATGTCAGAACCAATGATTATATATTTGCATGGAGGATCAAGATTGTAGAAATGACAGACATCCAGATCTATCGGTTGTTTGATATTTAGGACTGTTACTTAGCTATGAATAGATCAATATTAGAGCGGGAGGTGCCTTAGTTTTCTTAGATCGGTGTGAACTGGTCAATGTAGGTAGAGTGGAGTAGAATGAGAGGAGACGACTGGAGATTTTTAAGACGCATTCACATTCGCACGCATTTCACAGGAGGATTTTGTTTGCCTTGTTAGTGAATTGCTACTTCATATCATATAGTTTCTTCTTCTTGATTTTGATTTTTGTAAGACTGTACAGATTTGCATGTCATAGGTGTAATCACTTGTTTTAAGGACTGTACGGCTGGATTGTTTTTGTTTTTTATTGTATTTTATTGACCTGTGTGGCGTGAATGGGTGGGATGTGAAAATGAATTTCCCCATACTGCAATGTAGACCTTTTTCTTATTTCCTTTTTTTTTTTTTTTGCACAAATGTATTTAAGGTGGAATACTGTTATTTGTATTGGTTTGGACACCACTTTTCACATGGAAAGCTCATTATCGGACTATTTCAATAAAATGGGGAACTACAAAACACACCTTGAGCTGTTTTTTTTTGTTGTTTTTTTACAAAAGCTTTATTTGAAATCTTGAATGATGCTATGACTGGATTTACTGTCTCTACACATTCAACAGATAGCCACGGTTAAAGTGCTGTATTGTTCCTCATTAGTAACGTGGACAGAAGAATCGAGCATGAAGATCAAGTGTAGTCGGGAAAGCGAAGGCAAAGCTACAGCAGAAGCAGTAATGGCGTTCAGAAAAGCAGCTTTTACAAAGCTCAGGTCCAAAGACACGTTTAGGCACTGAGTACCACTGTAATCTCATCCAACACGTAAACAAATACACTCAGAACTTCACTTTTAAAGCGCATGATCGCCTACAGTTTAACATCATGGAAATTCAAGAACACGTTGTGTGAAATTTCAAACGGCCTTTGCGTGAGCTCTGGCCAGAATATCGCACATGAGGAAATGGCCTGATGAAATATTCATGAAGCAACATCAGAAAGAAGCACCATTTACAAAGCTTAAGACTCTTGTACACATGGTCGGAAAAACAGCTGTAAAAATGAAACGCCGTTTTCAGTCCATTTTAATGTGACGTGTGAAGCAATATCAAGTGTAGTAAGGAAATGCAGGTTCGAGCGAGCCGATGTGATGAGGTAGGCAGCCGTCGAGCGGCTGGACAAAGCACATCAGGTGTTGGTGAGGATTCTGGTACGTCGTTTCTCCAGGCAATCAGTCCGCCTTCTCAACCCAACTACCACGAGAAACAAAATACAGCTTGCCAGAGGCACAAACCACTGATACTCCCTCTCTTTGAACCGTCAAGGGTCTGAAACCTGATATCTAATGGGACAGAGTCATCAGTCTTCAAGCATCGATGATCCATTAACTCTTTAAACGGATGTGCGATGGATGTAATGGGAAAAATCTCCCTTCGGACAGCTGCGGCCAGTCCTGCTTCATCCTGACGCTGCAGGACATGCAGTGAACTTCATCCAGCAGAACTTCACAGTATCAAAGAAAACATATCTTGTTACTCAGGTGCGCCTCTAATGGGCCAAATCCCGAGGACGGCTCGGTCAACACGCATGCATCAAGTTTCTGATTTCCCTCCTGCTGCCAAAGCACATGTCTGTCCGTTAACGGCTTCCCAGGCTCCTACAGAACAGGGACTCACCCGTGCCAACAGATATACGCCTCTCGTTTCAGTTGGAGGCTCTGATCTGAGGACAGGTGTCTGGGTTACGCACTCGCCCCGTCTTCCTCCACCACGCGGTTCATACTGGATCCGTGCGTTATGCTAGTGGCCGGTGCGTTGCTCAGGTCCCGCGCACTGCCGTGTCTGGATGGGCTATCGAGGCGATGGAGGCTTCCGTGATGGGACAGCTGCTCGTTGAGTCGTGGCATGCTCCCGTACACCGGGCGTTCCTCCATGCCTCTGTGGCTGGAGGGGGTGAACCTGTGTTCAGAAGGAAAATTGGCAGGTTAATGAAGTTCAGACTTCTTGAGACGCGTAGCTAAACATGTCTGCACACGCACAATTATATGACACTCTTAGAGGAAGCTCAGCGGATACACTTGCATTAGACCAGAGGTTTCGAACTCAGGGTAAGAGACTGCAAGGGGATCCACGGAAA
>CM040925.1:12028647-12098647 GCA_023029165.1 Gobiocypris rarus
ATCTCTATTCAGTTTTCACACATTAGTTGTTTTCATGTCTTTTGCACCATTTCATGTTTTCATCTTCAGAAAGATCTTTCTTCCTGCCCATATCGCATGAGAAAAGTGACTTGCTTAATAATGTGGAACAACATTCTAAAATGATAAGGGGAAATAAAACAAACACTTTCTTTGAAAAACTACAATCTGAACGTTTATTGTAATGAAATCCTACTGATATGTCACTTGCATAATAATTTGGAACACAGTGTGGCTGAAATGAACTAATTTAATAATTGATGATGTCTACAATGGAACTGAATCAACACTGAACTGACTTCAGCTGAACAACAGCACAAATGCTGCTTTGAATCTGTATTGTATAAAGTGCTATATAAATAAAGGTGCTTTGCCTTGCCGTGAGTGTACTGTATATATATATATCATCATACTTGTCGAGATGCTGTTGAACTCACCGGCCGTCTCTGGAGCGGTGCAGGCTGCCATGGTAGCTGCTCATCTTGCTGTGAACGCTGCTGGCTTTGCTCCGCACGTCGTCCAGCATGGCCAGGTGTGTGGAGGAGGCGTGGGTGGACGTGCCCTGAGTGGAGGTACCGCGGGACTTGCGGATGATGGGGGTATTGGGGTCACGCAGGAGAGACTGAGCAAAGTCGGGCTCCTGCAGAACCTGCCGGCTTTCATTCACTGCGCCACTGCTGGATACAGAGGAGAAACAAGTGGACTTCTTTATTCGCTTGTTTTATGCTAATTTCATGGCAACGAGAAGGTAAAAGCAGTTCAAATATAGGCAAATTAACAAAAAGAAATTAACAGAGATAAAAAGATAGACAAACAGAATAAATTATTTACATACAGAATGATAAAATGTATATATAACAGGGTTTTTACAAAGAGTGTGTATATATATATATATATATATATATATATATATATATATATATATATATATATATATATTCTAATCAGAACCAGCATTAACTTCTTGAGCAATTTGAGCTACAGTAGTATCACACAGACCAGCCTTCACTCCCCGCGTGCATCAATGAGCCGTGGCCGCCCATGACCCTGTCTCCGGTTCACCACTGTTCCTTCTTTGGACCACTTTTGATAGATACTGATCACTGCAGAACGGGAACACCCCACAAGAGCTGCAGTTTTGGTGATGCTCTGACCCAGTTGTATAGCCATTACAATTTGGCCCTTGTCAAACTTGCCCATTTTTCCTGCTTCTAACACATCAACTTTGAGGACAAAATGTTCACTTGCTGCCTAATATATCCCACCCACTGACAGGTGCCGTGATGAAGAGACAATCAGTGTTATTCACTTCACCTGTCAGTGGTCATAATATTATGCCTGATCATATGTATTTATTATATGAATTTGAAATACAGTGTACGTATATATATATAAATTCCTATATATAATTACATTAGAGTTAATTTCATTTACCATAACTTTTTAATCTTTAATAATATACATTTACTTATATAGATTTTATTTATATTAATTATATATTATGTATTATAGCAAAAAATTTAATCTTAATGTGTTAATATAATGGAAAACAATTCTCCAAATAATATCTCACACATATATTTGTATTTTTTCCCAGTATTACTGCCTCTTTAGAAATGTGAGGTGTGTGGCATGAAAATCCCTGTTTTAGAGCGCTTTCTCAATGAAACTGTTGATGACATTAAAAGCATTACAGTTTTTTATTGATCTTTATCCATCAACACCACCTTGAATATATATTACCAGATCATGTCTAGTTTTAAATGAATGCTTGAGTCTTTTCTCCTGTACACTGAAGCCGATTGAGGACGGAAACTCACTCTTTACGCCTACGCCCGTGGAAGAAGCTGGCCCACTCGAAACAGGTCTTCTTACTGCCCACCCAGAACACCGACGGGATCCCAACCACCAGCACCATCAGGTACTTCATCAGAAACAGGACGAGGTCAGGCCTGCTGGTTTGCTCCACCTACACACACACACACACAGAGAAAGAGAGAGAGATGTTCAGACATTAGGCCGTCTCTGTTTGGGTTCCCCATCACTATTACACTGTAAGTGGTATAGGTTTTAGTTTAGTTCCTATATTTTCTGTTTTCATTTGAATTGCCGGTTTTGTTGTGTTTTGTCATTTTTATTGTCTAGTCTACACAGATTTTAGTTTTAGTTTTTTACGAATAAATACAATTGTCCTATCTCATCTAACTTTGCAGTGTGCACACAGACACTTTCTTCCTGTACCAGTGTGTGTTTAAACGTGCACAAGCTGAAGTGTGTATCCGTTCACTCCTTCAGGCTGCACAGCTCGCTGCTCACAGACAATCCTGCTTTATCTTGTGAGCACAAGCCACAACGGCCTCTCCTCCTCCTCTTCCTCTGTCAGAGACTCATGGTCAAAGCGCCTGGATGCTGCATTCATATGTCACATCACAACACATGCCAATGGCCACCACACAGGAAGTGAATATGTAAAATCTCTGGAGGGTGGTTTCACATGATTACATGGGATGAAATTTGACGTCTTTAAGGGGCACGTTAATATACAAGGATACATATTCATAGGAAATATCCCCTTTAAACGAGGAAACACTTAAAACATGAACTTCCATAGCAAGAACTGTGGATTCACTGTTATTTTAAGTAAAATTGGTCATAATAAGCAGTAATTGTGAATGCTAAATGTGCAATTTACTGTTTACTGATGAACCATATTCATAAAGTTTGCAAGAAATAAGGATATTAAATGAAAACAAGATTATAATTCTGCTCAATGACACACTTTTGAGTTGCTAAACACTATAATTATAGTTCCACATTCATTATTAGGAGACTTCATTAGCATAAACTGGGATGTCTTCACGTCAACAGACATTGGTGGTTGAATGATGCACATCCTCCATCCTTCAAGTGCATTACTTTCACATATTTAAGAGCCCTCCCTAATGAGCGAATAACACACGTGTTATCAGATTCAGTGTGTTACCTCACTTCTTTAGACCTCACACACTGAGCTAGAGCGTGTGTCTCTTGTAGAGCCAATCAAAGCCCTGTTTAGACCCTGAGCTTTTGTGAGTCAGTATCTGTGGTCTTTGTTGGAGCGGCTGAGGTAATGACAGGCTTGACCACCTTTAATCACAGCGGGGAGGGGGTCTGTGAGACGCAGCATCACACAGCTCTCCCCTCGGCATTGTTCTCCACAGCGCTACAGGGGCTGAGCACAATACAGGCAGCGCAGCGTGACTTAACAAGCCCAATGATGAAAGACACCAGGAGAAGGGGAAAAGAGATGTATAGTATCTGAAAAATAATCCTGCAAAAATATATCTGCACAGCGCTGGGAAACAGGCAATATATAAAGCACACAAATTAAATCAAATAATTGTACTGCCAAGACAACACTGTTAACATTAATACATTAAGAATATTAAAATATTACAAATATAGCATATTCAAATATTTCTACAAATATTCATATATTTAATAACTCTTTAAAAATGATCACATCCCCATGTGGCACTTTCCATGCTTTTAACAATTTAGTACAAATATATGTTGATAAATATTGATGTTTATTATTATGTATGCAAATAAAAAGGATTGAATATTGTGTATTAACTTTATTTCCCATAAAGTATCTTGAACAATGTTTTTGCTCGATTATTTTTTTTAGCCTTTACTATATATATATATATATATATATATATATATATATATATATATATATAAACTAATTACATTATACAATAGATATACACACATACATAAATTTTTTTGCATTTGGTCTTTTTTTCTAAATATGATATTTGTAAATAATCTTTTATATAAAAAATAATTACAACAACTAAATTATTATTAAATACTAATTTACAAGAAATATTTTTTTTATGTTAATATATTATATTTAATATATAAATAATAATAATAAATATAAAATAATAAATAATAATATATTCAGTTTAAATAATTTAATATTTTTATTTTAATTAATATTTTTATTACGTTTTATTACTATTCATGCTAATTAATACTTATAAATAATTTTTAAACATAAATCATTTAAAAACATGCCTTGAAATTTGCTTGATTATTTGTAGCCTTCTTAATTATATTATTTATTTTATAGATACACACAGTGTGTGTCTCTTTGGGAAAAATTAAGAGACCACTTAACATTGAGAATGTTTTTTGCAGAGCTGTATATATATATATATAATTAATTTTTTTATTATATTTTTTATCTTTTATATAAAAAGTTTCATAAATTATTTGTATATATACATTTTTCATTAAATGATGAAACAAACAATATGTAATTACTAACACTTAATCTCTTAAAAACAACTAATCACATTTTTTTTATATCACCTAGTCCTAACCAATCATATGCTGGACTGTTGCTATAGTGTCACCGGCTTCTATCAGTTGAGCCTCAGAAACTAAACGTACTCAACGGTTAAATGTGTGAGATGAATGTAGGCATTCATCTTACAAGCCAAAGCGAGAGAGCCAGTGATGGTGAACACGGAGATATATGCCGGAGGGGAGGGGAGAGAATTACTTCACCACGTGACGCTCGGATCCGTTTATTATTGTGTGGAGGGAGAGGCCGAGCATCTACGGTTACACTGTAATAAAAATGCCTCATGCATCACTGCACTGGATCGTATCTCACCATCTATTCACTCCCCAACACAAAAGAACCGTTACGATGGATATTTTCAACAAATGTGGGTCTTGCAGAAGGTTGCAATTATTACTATCATCTTTATTTAGTCAGTCAAAGTGATTGTATAATAAATCAGTCAAACACTCAAGATGTCTCCATCTTAAAGAAAGCCATTGGAAATACTGGTGTAACACTTGGAGGAGGATAATAATAGCTACGATCAGGGGAGAAAAAATAATGGGAAAGGTAGGAGGTACATATTCTAAATCTCTTCAGCCTCTCTGCACAAGGGACAGTTTTATATGCCTTGTTGCTAGAAACACTAATAAGACACCATCCGAGGGCTTAAAGACTAACCTTTCCAGAAAAACCAGTTGTAGTTTTGTCATAAAGTCAAGGCATTGTTGCCACAACTCTGAATATAAACTACATACAATATCTCTTACAAGAGTATTGGGCAAAAGAGATGCCTGGAGGGGATGTTTGTTTTTAATGACCCTACAAGTTTGATTATCCATCAAAATGTGAGAACTTTTTAAAAATATTTTAAATATGATGGACGAGCAAAACACATAACTTGGTCACAAAAAAAAGCTGAATACAGCTATAGGTTTTATTTTACTATGCAAAAAGATACACAGATATTAGAAAACCTCAAGAGAAAAACAGACAATTGCAAAACCAGTTGTTAATATTAGATTGGTTCTCTCGTTTTTGATTGCGTTCATATTTTCTCTGCATCACAGCCAGGCCAAAATGTTATGTTATCAAGTACAACTACAAAATATGCTTACAAAATCTTCAACACTACTGAATAAAGATGTCAGTTTTCCTATGTCTATCACTTTTGGTCACTGCTGTATATCGCTACAGATAATGTCTAATGGCTAAAATTCTTGCCAATACCAAAAAGCTGATAATTATGCTATAGCTGATAACTGCTAAATGTCTGATATTAAAATTGTATACTATTTTTTTTTTATAGATAAATGAAAAAGAAATCAATCACTTTAAATGCTACAACTGAATTTAGGCATCACAACCTTATAAAATGTACAGTATGAAAACCGGATATTCATTTTGAGATTTACTAGATTACATTTAATAGTGTTAAATTATTCATGTTTTTAAGTATTATTTTAATATTAGTATTATGCGCATTAGATGATGACAATGGTAATATAAGTAGAAAAATAAGTAAAATGAGTATGAACAATTAAATATCCATTATATATTTATCTGGGCTGAGTATGATCTTGTGAGTATTTATTTATTTTATTTAATACTTTAAGTGTTACTTTTGGTGCAGGTATAACGTCAGAACCCGGAAGTCTAATTCACCGCTGGTTCCTTCAAGATTTTACTATGGGTTTTTATAATGGGGTTTTTCAATTTATGAGTAAAATAAGGTCTGTGGTAAACATAACTTAAAGACAGTTTGACATTTTGTTCTACAATGTAAACCCAAATGTTCTTATCTAGTTACTTATGAAAAACATACATTTCCAAATATAACTGCTTCAAAATTCACGTTTTCGGTATGGGTGTGTGAAATGTACCTTGTAAAACTAAACGTCAAAGTAAAACATTACAATTTTGATGTTATGTTTTGACAGACAGTCAGACAGACAGACAGACAGACAGACAGACAGACAGACAGATAGATAGATACCTTGAAAGGGCAGGGTATGTGGTACTCTTTGCAGCGCTCCTGCACCCATGTGATCTCCCAAACAGAGCGGTACATCTGCTCGTAGATGTAACACCCCACCACGGTCAGCAGCGGCACCAGATACAGCACTGAGAACACGCCGATCCGGATCATAAACTTCACCAGCTTGTCCTGATTCTCCTTCTCCAATGGAATTTCCATACGGACTCTGTTGAGAGCTACGATCCCAGCCAGCAGCAGCGACACTCCCACCAGGACATCCAGACACAGAGGCGCCAGCACAAACCAGCGAAGAGTGTGAACGTCGTAAAGGCCCACAAAACACACGCCGCTGATGTTATCGCCCTCGATTTTATTCAGAGCCAGCAGGGTTACAGTTAGCATGCCAGGGATTCCCCAAGCGCTGGCGTGGAAGAGCAAGGCCTTCTTCTCAATGGCCGCTGCCCCATTTGGGCACGGCAGCCAAGAACCAGGTTATGGTAAGAATGACCCACCACACACTGCCTGCCATGGTAAAGAAGTACAACACCATAAAAAGCAGCGTGCAGGCCTTGTTATGTGAGCCTTGAGTCACTGTGGATGTTTTGTACTGGGCGGGATTGGCCGTGTTACACGCCACACGGTCCTCCAACAGGAAGCCAAGGAAAAACACCAACGACACCATCATGTAGCAGACGGCGTAGAAGATGATGGGGCGCTCCGGGTAGCGGAAGCGCGTAACGTCAATGAGGAAGGTGAGGAAGGTGAAGAGCGTAGCAGAGAGACAGACGATAGAGACGACGCCAATGAAGTAGCGGGCGAAGGTGAGCTCTTCGCGCCGGAAATACATGTTGGGACAGGGAGGGGAGCAGTCACGCACACCTAAAAACGTGTAGCCAAGCTCGGGCTCCATTTTGAGTTCGCGGGGGCACCAGAAACCATAGTCACGCTGCACAGACATGGGCGACTGGTCAGTGGGGTCCTCGTTCAAGAGCAGATCCACAGCGCGAGGGTAAGACTCATCACAGTCCGGGAACCTGTAGTTAAGAGACAAAGACATATATATGCTGTCAAAAATCATTGATTAAAAGCACGCTATTATTTTTTTCAGTTTAACGTGTTAAAAACATTTGCAAAAAATCATGCAAATGCTTTTAAACCATTCAAGCGCAATAAGACACAATTAATTTGATCTTTAATTAGTTAAGTGAAGTCTTAAATGAACTAAAGAGTTGTGAGAAAATGTGATGCATTCTTAAAGTGACAGCAGCCTAATAAACCTGCAGCTGTCTGCCATTAATATTAATCAAATAACAAAAATGAAGAGGAAATCACTCACTGCTCTTGACTGAATGACATCTATATTTCTATAATCTATATAATAGGGCTGGGCAGTATATCAAGTTTGTACAATATATCGATAAATTTTTTAGAAACCATTTGAGGCAATGCCGTTTTTATCGATATTCTGTAGATTGATACGAACACATCTGAAAAATAGCGGAGTACTCAGAATGAGCTGATGCAGGGAAAGTGCATGATACAATTTGTCCTAAACATGACACATGCTTTATATTAAGGGCTTCAAAATAACTGGTAAGATATAGTTAATGTATAGTTTAAAGCAGCTTGCCCTGTCAGATGCTCTGAGAGATATAGGCTACTTGTGCTGACAGATCGCGGTGTTTAATGGGTTTGAGATGTGGTGCTTTCCTTAGCGCATAACTTACATTTCACAGGTATATTCTCCATCTATAAATGTTAGAAAATCATGCAAATATGTCAATTTTGCTGTCCGGAGAAGACGAGCTTTCTGCATGTGAATCTCCGCTAAAATTCAGGCTTCCGTGAATGAGCGCCGCCACGTGCATGCGCAGCAAACAAACGGAGCGAAATAGAATAGGAACGCAATAATTCTGACTAAAGTATAAATATTTCTAAAATACTTGTTGGACAATAAATGTGCCATATGTGGAATTTTAAACCTACAAGTATATTTTTTATGAAAGTGACCATTATAATGGAGTAATCAAATATAGGCTAATATGCTTTTGTTTTTATTTTAATTTTTAGTTTAGTGAATTAATCATTTTGATTTTAGATTGTAAAATCCCTTTTTGCACATAATATATTGCATAGCATAGATTACATTCACTGTATTTGTTAATAGCCTTCAATAATCAAACTTGTTTTTAGGACATCACTGGACAGGATGTGAAACAAAATTATTATTAAAATAAATACAGTTTTTTTAATCACAATAAAAAAAATACTCAGATATGATTTTTTGGGCCATATCACCCACCCTACTATATAATCTACATTTAATTTACAATTTATGCAGTGAAGACTGTGAAAGGTTTGTTAACTTCTGTCAATTTCTGTACATATCCTACCTGTTAGACCTATCTGAAAATCTTAAAGCACCATTTACAAGGTTACATGGGTCAAAAACAATAACTTTTTGTGCATTTTATCAGGGCAAGTAAAAGTCTGAACTGGCCTGACTGGGCCGATAGAGCCCTGATATATTGAAGGCCACGGGTAGCCTAAATGTGACATTTATTATAATGGGTTTATGTGAAGATGCTGAATTGCTATAATGGCTAAAATTGAGGAAAAATCTATTTCATAGAGACATCAGTAGCAGTTTTGGTATCTGTGATATGGGCCTTCTTTCATTAAAAGACACATACAAAACTATTACAACCAGTTTTTCTTTTTCTGACTGCTGCTAACATTAAATTGAAATATGTTGCAGACTTATTTCAAGCTGGTTTGAGTTGTGAGCATATTTTCCCTTATTAGAATGGTTGTTTTTCATTGGAGATTAATGGTTTCGAACATCTGCGTTTGGTTAAACCAACATTTTATTCAGAAAACATTTTTCCATTTAAAAAGAATTAGAAACATGTTCAACCATTACAGTATAATTTACCTCAGAAATGCTGAGCAATTATGTGGCAATTATATCTGAAACACTGGGAAATGTACACTTCGTACCTTTTCTCAAAAATGATCTACAATCTCTATTAACAAAACTCAAGCTGTTGAATCAGTACCTGCTGCACTCCATCTCCTCTGGCCAGGTGACTCCAAACATATCCATGAGCTTCTGGCAGTCTCTCTTGGCATGGTCACACAGGCTCCGGCAGGGCAAAGACACCCGTCCGTACTCCATACACACGGGGGCATACAGGGCGCACAGGAACGGCCGGAGGTCAGGAGAGCACTGCAGGTTCACCATGGGGTGGAAGGGCTGTTGAGAAGGGAGAACAGAGAGTTAGTTCATGCCAAGTGTCCAGCGAGTTTATGACAGATCTCATAAAAACACACAGCTTGGCTCTGGCAGCAGTTTGGCAGAAAAACTGACCCCACTGGACCTTTGGCAAGTGTTAAAATTACGAATGAGGATTTAGGTAGAAGTGCAATATTGCAAGACAACTCATCAGGCAGAAGTCAACATGAAATTAAAATTGACACCTTTAATATTCACTTTACAAAAGTGATTCATTGAACAAAGATGTTTGTCTGTGGAATCAAGAACCAACTAGCTCTGCTTTTGAAACAACTATCCTTTTCAGATGATGTCATCCGAGAAATAATTTACACTTTTACCTATCCAATCAATTCCCAATGGATATAGTGAAGTCCCAGCCCACATTTTCCCCATTAAATAGCCTGTCCTCTGTAGAGGACATTAATATTTATCGAATTTCTCTGACAACATACACAGTTTTGTCTGATTATTCTTATGAAATATGATATTCTTATGAAAATATTCCTTTGTATTACTCTCATTATTATACATCTTTTTTACATTACTTATTGTCCTAAAAATACATTACTATGCAAATTATAGTGTATAGAGCATTTAATAGAATGGGAATGGTATTCATGGCCATGTTTATCATTAATACTTGGTCAGTTTATTGATTAATTTGTTTGGTTAACTTTGGATAAATATTTTATTTTAATACCGTGCAGTTCACGAAATTAAGATTCGAGAGATGGTTAAAGTCAGTGTTCAATTAGTTAAGTTTAGAAATGTTGTGCCTCCACTTATTATTAGTGTGACATTTTAGCATGCAAATGAAGGTGAACACATCACGATCTTAGCCCTAAAAATCAGCTGCAAATATCGGCCATCGGCTGACCATGACCTCTAAAAATCGGCATCGGCTATAGAAAAACCCATTTCGGTCAATCTCTAGTTCACATATGTTCAAATGAACCGCACTAACCAAAGACATGGAAACGAAGCAAAAACAGGACGTTTCTGCATACAACGGAGGAAATCCTGGTGCTGTTTTGAATGTTTTGAACATTTTATGAGCTCTTTGTGACTTCTCAGATGGTAAAAATAAAATCATATGTAGATGCATAAATTGATCGCGTTTAACCCAGCACACAGCATTGTTTTGAATGTTCGGTAAGCAAGCTCCATCGCGAAATATACATCATAAAAGCCGACCAATCAGGTTGTGACTGTATCCCTATGCCTTTGGTTAGGAAACTTTAGGTTCGCTGTTAAAAA
Source organism: Gobiocypris rarus (assembly GCA_023029165.1). Lineage (NCBI taxonomy): Eukaryota > Metazoa > Chordata > Actinopteri > Cypriniformes > Gobionidae > Gobiocypris > Gobiocypris rarus. The sequence continues at coordinate 12,039,520 of CM040925.1, forward strand.
TGCCACTGTGAATGCTAAGCGGACTAGGACTATATGTTTTGTTTTCGTTTTTGGTCACTGAAACACTGACCTAGGCTTGGATTCACAAAACATTCTTAAAAAGAATTCCTCTTCATTTTCCAATATATGAATAAAGTATTAACGATACATTTCTTAAGAACTCTTCTTAAAAATCATCGTAAATCATCAACTGGATAACGTCCAGCTCACCTTAAATCCCGAAGGCAAGCTGTTTCATGAACTTATTAAATTGTTTCAAATATATTAAGCATTACAACATAAAACTAGCAACATATAATACAACATATGTGCACATGTAATCTGCGCACACAGATAAAGGACGCATTAGAGTAGGGCTGCAAGATATTTGAAATTGCCATATATTTGTTTTTCTGCTATTTATATTGCGATATGAAAACAATTTCACAAGATGACTTGATAGCTCTATTTGGAAATAATTAATAATTCTAGGATTAATTGGGGTGATTTTTTAGGGGAGTGAATCTGCATAGAAAATACTAACAAATTACAAGCATAAACAATGGAACACAGAGATACAAATTAAATAAGCAGTGCTTTATGTTTTTCAGGTAAGTCTAACAGTATAGTGCAGAAAGTGAATAATCAAACGTAAAAGAACACTGCAAAGCCTTCACAGTATAAATTAAATTATCTTTGTTAAACCTACAAAAGTGATTTTCTCTTTGTCTTTTGTTTGATTTAAATTAATAACAGACAGCAGCAGGTTTATTAGCTAATGCATGGATCCAATATAACGATAAGCCTATGTTTTCTTTCTCAATTGTTTATGTTTATGAACTGAATTCGGTATTTGCGTGCTGTCTGCGCAGCTCGATGTGATGTGAACTGACTACTTTTTCATGTCTTCTTGAACTTGAATGGTTTAAAATCGCTTGAATGTTTAAACCGACAGGACCTAATACACGTGCAAATGATAAACTTTCACTCTATAACCGCGTTTCCACCGCGGGAACTTTCCCCAGGAACTATGGACTTTGGGTGGTACTCTGTGTGTTTCGAACGCAGGAACCAGGGTCTAAATAAAGTTCCAGATAAAAATTTCCCCCTCAAAATGGCTCTACTCGCGAGGTAGTACTTTTTCAAAGTTCAGGAACTTTCGGGGGTGGGACATGGGCGCTGAACATGCTGATTGGTTGAACTCACGCAGCATTTTATTTCAACCTAAAAGTCTGTTGCGGTGCCTGCAGTAAGATTTGTTTGCTATTCAAATCAACAATGGAGTTTAAAAAATACAATCGATGGACCGACGACAAGGTTCAGGCTTTAATAAGTGTATTTGCGTAAGAAGAAATCCAGTGGCACGCAAGTGCTACGTCACCAGACTAATCTTCACGGTACTTTAGACCGCGATGGCAGCAGGTCTGGGGGGAAAAAGTTCCTGGGACAAATTGTTCCAGGTCATTTTGGTGGTAACGAGGCTTGATGGTTAAACCTTGCAATTAATCAGAGAATCATGTGAGTTTTGAAACCAAGGGTCTGGTCCGTACGGATCACAGTTCAACTACAATCCCCTATTAACTTGACATCACACATCCTGTGATTTAACTATCGCAGATGCGCACATCACAATATCGATGCTAAATCAATATATCGTTCAGCCCTACTTTAGAGAGAGCGCAAATGAATGCAACAGACCGCTCCATCTGGAGACAGGCTCTTTGAAAAGAACCATTTAAACCACTCACATTTAAAAAAACTCCCATCAAGCCAGTTGCGACAATAAGAGTGTGAGCTTAAAAAGAAAAAAATAAGATGTTCTTGAGAAAGTATTTGAGAACTTTCCAAGAATTGCACCTAAGAGCATTCTTACGAACTTCTTAGAATGTATCTTTCTTAAGAAGATTTTCGTGAATCCGGCCCCTGCCTCTTCAAAATCTCAAGGTGCAAAGAGACAGGCACGAAGTTGTCTGGGTACAGTAACCTGAAGCCCCTTCAGCAGGATTACAGGCCAGTTTGGCAGCTCCAAGGACGCTTTTGTGCCCTGAAGGGGCCCAGTGCATGCTGGGAGATAAAGCAGCTGCAGAGCTGGGCATTTAAATTTAAATCTTTGAAGGAACAGACAATGAGCCTCCACCTGGGGTTAGCTAATACATATGCACTTCCTGCTGGGGACTGGCCCTTTGTGACCGCCGTGCTTTTTGGAAGGAACTAGGAGATTGACACACCGCAGCATTTGTGCTTCATTCCTGCCTGGACTGCTCGAGTGAACTTAATCCCTAAGTAGGACAATATTTACAGATAATTTGCATGAATTACGGTTTTCCCACCAAGAAAAGACACCAGCTTACTGCTGGGAAACTCAGCGAGGAGCTCCAGCACGTCTTAAAAAAGTTCCAAAAAAACTTTTTCAAAATTCACAGGATGCAAATGAGCCGTGAATAAAAGCTTTATCAATATTTGAAGAAGGTTATGAAATATTTACCCTGCCTCTGGAGCGAGTGAATTAAAGCAACATCAAAAGAAACACGAGCAGCTTCCATTGGCCTCCTGTATGGAAACCACATACGCTTCAGTAATTGAGCTGTACGAACAGAATTTACATCGCTCTTGACATGTTTCCCCCCTTGTAGACGCTGAACTGGACATTTTATTGATTTTGCATGTCCTCCCCATAACTCCCTGCTGTACTGTTACACACAGACATATGCAGAAGGAGATAACAGGGTCGTCTTAAGGGAGTCGGTTCAGGTACAACAGAGGAACTGAATTACACCAGCGGTCTTCATTATTTATATGGATCAGACACGATAGTGTAGCCGTATGCGACAGGGTGCCTTACTGCGGCAAATGTACAAGCAGAAGAAAATACAACAACATTCAATACACAAACACTGTGCTAATATACACAATGTAGATGACTTTAATGTTGTTTATTAATGTTCATAAAGCCATGAATTAGTAGTCCATACAATTTGCACTATATTCCACTGCACTATATCCATCTGAAGCCATACGATAGCTTTGAGTAAGAAAAAAGACAAAGTTAAGTTGATATTCAATTAAAATCTTCTCTATCAGCAAAGTCTCAAATCTCATTCATGCAAAATATAGGGCTTTTCACACTGTGTTTAACCCCGCTCTAAATCTTGCTTTTAGTTTTAACCCAGGGTAAAGGAACGTTTCACACTTGTAATTTTGAAGTGGGGTTAGTACTGCATTTACTCACTGCGCATGATTGGTGCTCCAGAGCAGGGTTGCATAGAGTAAAAGCAGTTACTCAGGGCTATGAAACTCTGCTCCGGAGCACCAATCATGCGCAGTGTGAAATGGAGCGTTGTGAGAATGTTAAGACTAGATGCCTAGTAACTGACAACCAGTTATATGCCTCATATTTACATGCTTTAGACAGTTGTATAAATTAATTCAGCATTTGATGAGGACGACAAGAAAACGTATTAATTGGAGTGAAGAAGAGACTGTTTAATTTTTAACATTATAGTCTGAAAAGTCAGGAAAAACTTGATAGTACAGGTGGCAATCTATGCACGCAATGCTAGAGCTTTTAGGGGTCGCGCATTGCGCTTGTCCACTCAGTGACAGTAGCTAGGCTGTTTCCATCCACCTATTTTATACACATTTTGGGATATTGCATAAAATAAAAACACTGGATGGAAATGCCAAAATGCTAATAAATTCTAAAAAAATGTGCTTAAAAAAATGAAAGTGCTCAAATGAGTCGGATAAACTTTTTATCTGATAAGATTAAAAGGTGCATAAACTATGATGGAAACACATTTACTGAATAAATTCCTTGATACGCATCAAAATTACATGGGATAGCATTACTGGACCAACCAGTGGACCGATCTCGTTGCAAAGCATCTGAAATGCTGTTTTTTGTTCCGAAAAGCCTGAGCAAAGTCTGTCAAAAAATGTTCAGGGTTTAGGAATGTTCAGTGCGATACGTCAGTTCATGAATACCCAGGATTAATTATTAACCCTGGGTAAATTATAAGCATTCATTCCGTATAAAATCAACCAAATTTTGGAAACTTCCCTGACTCAAATTTGGAGCCAAATCTCAGGTGTCAGATGGCAGCATTATTATTAAATTTTTACACAGAGATTGGTGGGTCTATTAATAAAATCTGTTGACTTTTGCAATCTTTGTTGCATTATATGCCAACGGTGACGGTTCAAAAATGGGACAAAGGCTTAAGCACCAGTTGTGTTTTTGCCCGAGGTTTGCATGCCTGTAATTCAAGAGGTATCAAAGATATCTTAATATCCTTTTAGATACTAGCTTTTAAACCTTTCTTTGGTATCTTATTTTTTAAGGCCTAATATGGTTCGCCCAGAGATATTGGGATTTTAATGGGAGTAAATTGTTTAATTGTACACATTTTCAGTGGTCAAAAACCAAATGTGGTTCACTTTGCATACAGCTGATACACTTTTTCTTTTAAAGAGGAATATCTGAAAAACAAGTAATCTTAAAATAAATCTTTTTTTTTTCTATCAACACAACTGCATATAGAATATATCTGTCTGAGTGCGATAACTATTGCATGCCTGTTAAGTATTACAGATATCTTAATACCCTTCTAGATTCTCATTCTTAATAAACTTTTCTTTTGTAATCTTCATTTTTAAGGATGTATATGGTTCAATTCCAAGATATGGGTATCATGATGTGAATCCATGTCCAAATTGTTGAATTTCACCCATTTTAAGTGTTCGAAAACCAAATGTGGGCAACTTTTCAAACAGCTGATACTTAATGTACTCAAATGGGAATGTCTGAATAAATAATGTTGAAACTAGAAATGCATGTTGTTTCCCTATCAAAACAATTGCATACACAAAATATAGAGATTCTAAAAACCCCTGCTTTGTGCTTTTTATGAAAAGAAGTTTTGACATGTCAAAGTAATTCTGTAAAAGCATGTGAATGACAGGGGTGTAAAAACAAACGGCAGCTCAGACCGTCTCCGTCTTTGAACACAACAACACAGAACAATCTCTGCATTTGTCGAGCAGATAGAGATGCCACTAGAACGCCATGAATCTTCTCTCTGTCAGAGCGTGAAATGCTGGTTTGCAGGCTTACTATGAATACAGAATGGAGATCACAGCCTTTTATTTAGCGAGCGTGAAAGAAGGCCCTAAAGAACGCACACTGACAAAAAAAGGAGCGCTGCCAAATTTAGACAGACAATCCTGAGGGTTGATGCCTTCTGAAGAGGAAAAGAGCGCCGCACATCCATCAAGCAACAGACATTTGGGAAATGATGAACTACTTTAAAATGAAGAAAGCTGGATTAAAATAACACGAATCTATAAAGGGAATTTTTGGCTGTCTATTAGGGATGGGCTGTACACCACATATACTATGTGACGGCAGAAATGTGTCAAGCATGGAAGATTCTGCTATGCTGTTCACACCGCAGCAGTGCTATTACTTTACAAAGATTGTTCCAGTGTTGACAGCTTTATTTATTATAATGCAGACGCAGTATAACCATAAGTTGCTAAGGTTTGTCAACCAATTCTGTCTGGATTTTAATATGGTACAAGTCTAAAAAAAACAGTTATATGATACCATGTGTAAATACTTCAAAGAACCGCATAGTTTTACTATTGTACATGTCCAAAAAACCATGTCCAAGTAATAATTCACTGTATTATCTAAGATAATGTAACATAAAACGCTTTTGGGTTCAATTTATAGCAAAAATAGCTATTTTGTGATATATATATAGTCAGTTACTATGAAATATAAAACAACTGTAAGATTTAGTTCCTACCACGCACTGTTAGCATCTCCCACCAGGAGAAACTTCACTGAAGCGTGTTCACCCTCCATTACTCAATGCTTTTAACAGGCACAATCGCTCTCAATATTTCAGCACGCAGGGATACTGTATGTATGGTAACACGAGTGTGTTGTAAACACTCACATAGCATGTGTCTTCAAGCGTGTGCACTTAGAATCGATGGACACATTCAGCACAAACTTCCCAGCGGGAAGAGCATCCGGATAGCTCTCTCTCCATCTATCCATCTCTCCCGGAGGGCCTCAACCCCACTGACCCCGCTCTCAGAGACGATTCCTCCTATAACAGCCTCTCGTAGGTCTCCATCACCTTATAAGTGCTGTAGGGGACGCTGATGAAAATCACTGTTCCCTTTAAATCGCTGACTTAAAAGCCTATATCTCATTCTGCACGAACGGCCTAAAAACTCATCAGACTATATGCCTGATCCTATGTGACAGTGTTTTGAAATATGTAACTCGTGCTGCATAACTACATTAACTCATATCTCTCTCTACTTAACAGTATAGAAATACAGAGCTGGTGACACAACTACTACTGGCTGAGGACTAGCACTTAATTTGAAGCCTGTATATGTGATGAATTTAATTATAAGTCTCACATATTCATGGTTGTACCTTTAAAGGGCATATTACTCATTAAGCATTGACTGTATACACTCACCTAAAGGATTATTAGGAACACCTGTTCAATTTCTCATTAATGCAATTATCTAATCATCCAATCACATGGCAGTTGCTTCAATGCATTTAGGGATGTGGTCCTGGTCAAGACAATCTCCTGAACTCCAAACTGAATGTCAGAATGGGAAAGAAAGGTGATTTAAGCAATTTTGAGCGTGGCATGGTTGTTGGTGCCAGACGTCCCGGTCTGAGTATTTCACAATCTGCTCAGTTACTGGGATTTTCACGCACAACCATTTCAGGGTTTACACAGAATGGTGTGAAAAGGAAAAACATCCAGTATGCGGCAGTCCTGTGGGCGAAAATGCCTTGTTGATGCTAGAGGTCAGAGGAGAATGGGCCGACTGATTCAAGCTGATAGAAGAGCAACTTTGACTGAAATAACCACTCGTTACTAGGGCTGTGTATCACCAACAATGTCACGATACGATATGCATCACGATACTAAAGTCACGATTCGATACATATCACGATATGGATAAATTTGGAATTAAAATTTATTTTGAGCAGAGTTTAGTAACATTTAATATCTGTTTATTGAATAACCAGTGTTATAACAGTTGTGACAAGTGAAAAAACTATTTAGTTTTTGTCATTAAAAAATAATGAGTTAAATAAAATAAATAAATTGTCACAAAAAAAAGAAGCTTGGAATGGCTCGATTCAAACTGATTATTTTGGATATATATCTGGTACACAGATCTCTCAACTAATGCTGTAAAAAATGGGAGTCAGTTGTAGCCTACTATAATATTAAAGGTAAAAAATTACCTAACTGATTTGTACAAAAACTTAAATTACACTCAATGTTTTTGTTTTTTCTTATAAACTTTACAAATTACATAATCAGATTAATTCAAACATGCATGAAATATTGAAAACAAAACTAAATATATATTTATATAATGAATATGTAATATGGTGCATATATTTATCAAAATGCTCCTCTCTAGAGTTGATTTTTCAAGCTGACTAACAGAATGAGAACATGGATCCATCATGCCTTGTTACCACTGTGCAGGCTGGTGGTGGTGGTGTAATGGTGCGGGGGATGTTTTCTTGGCACACTTTAGGCCCCATCGTTTAAATGCCACGGCCTACATGAGCATTGTTTCTGACCATGTCCATCCCTTTATGACCACCATGTTCCCATCCTCTGATGGCTACTTCCAGCAGGATAATGCACCATGTCACAAAGCTCGAATCATTTCAAATTGGTTTCTTGAACATGACAATGAGTTCACTGTACTAAAATGGCCCCCACAGTCACCAGATCTCAACCCAATAGAGAATCTTTGGGATGTGGTGGAACGGGAGCTTCGCTCCCTGGATGTGCATCCCACAAATCTCCATCAACTGCAAGATGCTATCCTATCAATATGAGCCAACATTTCTAAAGAATGCTTTCAGCACCTTGTTGAATCAATGCCACGTAGAATTAAGGCAGTTCTGAAGGCGGAAAGGGGGTCAAACACAGTATTAGTATGGTGTTCCTATTAATCCTTTAGGTGAGTGTATATCTGGTGTTATACTATTCATTATAACGTATTATGATGAATGTAATACGTCTTCAAGGTGTAACGATTGATATATATAGATTAATAAAATATAGATTTCTATTTTGAATAAATGCTGCTATTTTTAACTTTTTATTCATCAATGAATCCTGAAAAAAGTATCACAGGTTCCAAAAATAAAATTAAGCGACACAACTGTTTAAAAAACTGATGATAACAGAGTGTCAAATCAGCATATTAGAATGATTTCTGTAATGGTTGAGGACAATTCCGCTTTGCATGAACATGCAATTATATTTTAAATTATAGTAAAATAGAAAACCATTACTTTAAATTATAATAACATTTACACTATTACTGTTTTTTCTGTATTTTTGATCAAATAAATGCAGGCTTGATGAGCATAAGAGACTAAACCTCAAACCTCAAAACCTTCTAAACCTCAAAAATTGATGCAACTCTTGATGGAAATAACATCACAACTCAAGAGGTGCATCAATGTTTGGTCCAGATATTGTATTGACAATGCAAGAGTTGATCACTCTGTAAAGTCTCCTCCAGCACATCCCAAAGACTTTCAATGAATGTAAGACCTGGACTCAGAGGTGAAGATGATTCTTCATGCTCCTTCCCAACCATTCTTTCACAGTTTGAGCTGATGAATCTTGACATTGTCATCCTTGAATATGACCATGATGTGTCTTCCTACTAGGGATGCCAACGATTAATTGACAACAAATGAATCGATGATTGTCGATAGTAAATGGTTAAGAATTTAAGTTGGATAAAAATCCTGCCGGTGATCAGCTTCAGCACATGCAGCTCAAACAGCAATGCACAACTAATAATAACTATGATAGGGACGGTTATATTACTTTATAATATAAGAAAACAATATTGTAATAAAACACTGTCATTTCATTGGTTCTAGTTGCTGTGTTTTATCGGGATGTTACAGAAAGAGTGCATACACAGATGGAGTTACACATTCTGAATAGCACGCAACTTCCATGTCAATTTGTGCAGATATAATTTGTAAAATGTTTGTATATTTCTGATAAATCTCATATAATATACATTTTTCATTTAAATAACCCCATAGCAAAGGGCTTCAGTTTACCAGTGTTCATTCAGCGCGCGCAGCTCAAACAGCAATGCACAACTAATAATAATAGCTATGATTGGGACTGTCATACATAACATAAGAGAACATTATTGTAATAAATCGTGAATTCTTTGGGTTTAGTTGCGGTGTTTCAACGTGTTGTTGCAGGAAGAGCGCATCCACAACAGGAGCTACACATTCTGACCAGCACACATCTGAGGTGGCTTTGGTGACATGTTTTATTAGTTGTTATATTTGATTATTAAATAAAATCATTTAATAAATTATGAATCACATCGACTCATTTTACAACCCTACTAGCACTTTATTTAAATGAAACCCCTTCTCATTCATTTGATGAAGAACATGGCATTTTGAGCAAGATTTGCACACCCTGTAATGCTTTAAGCCTCTGCTGTAGACACATATTGCAGTATTAAGGCTAACGATTAAATGATCATTAATTTAACTGACGATAGATCATTGGAATTTGTGTAAATTGACATCTTTAATTTCCTACATGGTTGTTTAAGAAATGAAAAGCTACACACTCCATCAACTAGGGTTAGAAGAACTGTTGCCAAACATATAACATTCTAGAAACATAATAATCACTGCAATAATGATCCAATCATAGACTCTTAAGCATTTGTCTATTTAAATATGCCAAACAGTGACCTTTTTTTTTTTTTTGGCCTGGGCAGTGAATATTCATTTTCATTTCAATTAATTTAAAAAAATGCATTAGCTTTAAGTAAAAGGTTACTTTTCTACAGATTTCACTTTGCACCTTTCACACTGTGACCAGACAAAAATTAAAGCAAGACTAATGCACATAAGAGTTTAATTTTCTGCTAAAAGATCTTTTTGTTCATCTGTCAGAGAGACGTGAAGGTGTAATTAATCAAGACCACTCACACATTCCCGAAAGAGAGATTCATACATATTATTTAACCTAATCTCCATGTCTAAGACGTTAATGGTAATTAAAACATTGCGGGGTTGATGTGAATGCCGCGCCGTCGTGCCAGCAAGCCCAGACTGTGTAGGAGGAGCAGCCCGAGGAACCGGGTGGGTTTCTGGCAGCGGTGCAAAACAGCACATTTGTCTCTCACAGTCGCCAACCGCCACTCCTCCAACACTTCAATGGATGGATTAAGTTTCTGCCTGTTTTTCTTTTGTCAGGCTCATGATTCACTTAAAGAATCGATGAATAGAGGTTACCTTTGAAAGCCTCAAGCTTTCAGAGTACGGATGCATGCTTTTACAGCTTCCTGGGCTACTTGAGAACTTTGGTGAGAAAAATAACACATAAAGACGTCTATCTACTGTATTTCAATGTGGATTTGGTGGAAAAGGGAGCAAGTATATCTGGACAAGGGTTGGCACCATTTTGAGTTTTGCAGAAAGTAAAAAACAGAAAGAATTTCCTTTACAAAAAAGTGCTGTGGCAATACCGTGGTTTGCGTGGATCCCCATGGTACCTTTTTTAAAGAATATCATGCCATTACCATGATACCCAAGTCTGAAAATATACCCCTATACCCTCAAATAGGGCACTATTTATTTGAGGGGACAGCCATTTGAAGTGGTGTCCGAAATCATAGTGGACGTTATCGAGGTCACTCATTCAATCCCCCAACCAATGTTTAAAAAAAGTGTACAATCGCTGTATACTCAACAGCTAGAGAATACCTAATGCACTTACGACAAATTAATTCCCGCCTCTGACCAGAAGATAGTGCATCATCCATTCATTTTCCAAAACGCAGGTCCCATGTGGGTACAGTGTAATATCTTACAGGTATAAATTCATTTTCAATTGATTGTTAAATTGTTTAATTAAGGTTTATACATGATAGTTTCCATGAGAGTCCAGTCCAAGATAAATCTTTAATTACTATTAGATCTACCAGTTAAACAGCAAGCACAAACTATGGAAAAGCATCAGCCCTTTCGGCGCAACTCAGTGTCCTAATTCGCTTACTTGTTTTTATTCACTCCTTCAAGTTGAACTATATTAGTAGAGTAATGGGGAATAGTGTATGAGGGTTTCTCACATTAAAGAAAAACATCATCATGGTGACACGGACACCCATGATATTTTGCCATATACATAATACTTGTCCATTAAAACAGTGGTAGTAGAGGTATCATAATGGGATGACTGCAGGGTAATGCAGGTGTCTGGACTAGACTCCTGTCTGATAGTGTTTTCTGTCTGGCAGATTTGGACATGGATGAAGAGTGAAATCAGATCCGAACAGGAAAACCCCCTCACACCCGCCCTTCGCTCACAGAGCAGGTGGAATCGGGCGAGCAAACATGCCTTGTGCGAGTGGAAAATCCAGTTTGCCAACTTTGCAGAGAGCGTGTTTAAGGAGAAAACGGAGAGTTGCATTCTCTCAGGATTAGAAAGTCAAAGGATTTGAGACTTTCTAATGTGAGAATCGGTCACCTTTTCCCTACTCGGCCGTTGTGCGTGCCATGCTGTGTTCTGAATGACTGCGTTTCTGCTCAAAACACTTCCTTAAGCTGTAATTAGTCATTTAAATACTGCAAATGACAGATCAAATGACAGATCTTGCATTCATTTAATCCTATATTTGACTGAAATTCTCAAGCCTCTGTGAAATTCTGGTCCCTCACTGTAAATTTTGGGCCTATTATTTTATCACACAAAGCATTACTGTGCAAAATTGTTGTCCAATCACAAACCCCAAGTATAAGCAATAATAAGTGATGCTTGTCTTATCAAAGCTTACTAATAAAAGCCAGTCAACAGTGAATGCAAAGTCTTGAAGGACACAGAACCCATTCAACACAAATATCCATCTCTTGCTCTCGTACACTCATGACAGCTCAAATCTCAAGTTAACAAGCTCTGACTAACTGCTGTGCACTAGGTATTCTGAACTGAAGAGTTGTAGATTCTTTACGTAACAGATTCTTCCCTCCAGCCCAGAACACTGTCAGATACTATCAGGACGTTCCCCATCAACAGTGACCTACCATCAGTCTGTCTGCAGCGCACATCAGCTCCACCATCCCTGCTAAAGATCAAGTGTTTTTTGCAATGAATAACAAACTTAGGTTGAACACAGACAAGATGTGCTGTATTAATCAATCAAATCTGCTGATATGAGTGATACTACACTACATCACTGTCAGCTAAGGAAATTTTGATTTTAAATCGTTTAGCCTTGTGAATCAGTTCCCTCCTTCAATATACAGACCAGAATATCACAGATAGTAAGACAAGTTAGACATCAACCTTCTTAGTATAATTCTCTATTCATTATAAACAATATAACAAGAAAAAAAGTCTGTTTTCTAATTGATTATTTGTAAAAAAGTTCAAAGGGTCGATAGTGACCCCAAGTATGTAGTGCATGTATATTTTTTCTGCACAACAATAATTGAATCTCTAATGACTCAATAAGTGCAATTCACCTTTATTCCTCAAGGTGGCAATGTCTGATACGCAATGATGAAGTGACGTTTCACTCATAGTTACCGCAGGCAGAAAACAAAAGAATAGATTAGGGAATTGGGATGCACTGATATTAACATTTTGGCCGATACAGATAATTCTTTATATTCTTTATGAGCCAATAACCTATATGGTCGATAAATTTAAATCCAAATTTGTATATAATTTTTGAGAGCCTGATTACAAAAACAAAAGTCTCAACATTAAAAGCCATGTGCCAAGCACACAATCATAATGTTCTCGTTATTATTTTATGTAGCCTTTATGCTATTAAGAAATTCAAATTCATTATGGTGAACAGAGCGCATCTGAAGTGTCTCGGCAGAAGGAAATAATACATTATTCATCAGCTTTAATATTTTGGCCAAATTTCCTTATCGGGTCGATAGCGATAACATGAAAAATGAACATAGCCTATATTGGCCGATATCAATATGGTGGCCGACATGTCGTGCATCCCTAGAAAAGATCATCAGCAAAACTTGAAATGGCTTAGTGATTTCCTGCAGACCAAGTAGTGTATGCAATCAAATATTAATGTCACTGTTTTGAGAATACGGTTAAGATCGTGAATATGAGCCAGATGCTGTACAGGGGAAATTAGCTTTGATGAGGACAGTAGCTTTGTTTCCATCCACCTAATTTTATATGCATTTTGGAATATCACATCAAAAACTGCTGGATGGAAATGGCAAGATGCACGTTTGTGTTTTATTGGATAAGAAAATATTTGCATAAACTATGCATTTACCAAATCAATTCCTCAATATGCATAAAAAAAGACATGTGGCCTTGCGATGGGACGGCATAGCCAACCAGCGGATCGAACTTCGTTGCAGAGATTGTTCTAAAATGCCTGAGCAAAGTCTGTGTCGTCAAAGTGGTTCGGTATAACCTGCCAGAACAGCAGCATCTGCCTCCGAAAGCAGGATAGATAACGCGTTTATGTGTTTTGTCCGCATGCTCTGAGACGCAAGTAATTTATATACAAAATGATTATATACAGTGGCTTCTCCTACTTTTCTTAGTGATATTTAATGGCGGTTTATCAGGAAATGACGATTTTGTTCTCTTCGACTCACTGAAACAGAAACTGTGCAGTATTCGCAAATGCTTTATGCGGTATTCCAATTTTGTGCACAAGTTAAATTCGCAAATTCAGATGGAAACATTGCTAATGATGATGGTAATAAGAATCTGCTCAAATTGATCTCTTCCCACCAGTTCCAAAAGGTACCAAAATGTGCTTTATTTTATTCTTTTGTAATTGTTATTAAAATATCAGGAGAGTTTTATACTATTTCAGAAGGTAGAGATCCATCCATGTTAGACATAGATCTGGGTTGCTAATGACCCGAATATGTAATAATGCTTGGCGAAACATTCATGAATTTAAGGGTTGAATAACTTGAATATATACACAATTTATTCAACCAAAGCTGCAATTATTTAATCAAAAATATAGTAATTTAAATTTTACAACTTAAAATAATAATTGAATATATTTTTTAATGTAATTTATTCCTGTGATCAAAGCTGAATTTTCAGCATCAATACTCCAGTCGTCAGTGTCACATGATCCTGCAGAAATCTTAATATTTTTTTGAAAACGTAATACTTTTTTCAGGATTCTTTGATGAACGGAAGTTGAAAAGAACAACATTTATTTAAAATAGAAACAATGTAAAAGTCTTTACTGTCACTTTTGATCAATTGAATGCATCCTTGCAGAAACAAAGTGACCTTACTGAGATATACATTTATATATATTTAAGTAGAATTTGCAACATTTATGTGTTATTCAAAATGCTGCAAAATATTCTGGGCCATACTCTGAATTTTGGGCTCACGGATATAAAGAGACACTGATTGAGTGCTTATAAATGAGGACACAAAACACGAAGTGAATCGTCCATGTGAGTGACACGGCAACACGCTGGCCGCTCTGAACGGGGTGAATAAATTGTGGTGTTCAGGGGCACACGGAGAATAAAACACATCCTGTCTCTCCTAGAACAACAACAAAGATAAACTCCTTCTGCAGTCACCAATTGGCTCTGGGCGGCCCTCCACTTTCACACAGACGTGAAAGACTCAAGGGCCTTGAATGGGAAAATTGGCCAAACGCGGAGTTATTTCCTTCATCTGAGCTCTGGAAGAAAAACAGAAGAAAGAAAGGACAACTCGCTCCCACACTCCTTCTGTCCTGTCATTCAACCAGCCCTGAATCAATATCACTTCTCTTTCCTACGTTTCACTCATCCAGGCGTCCTTTCCTACATTTTTAACAGCCATACCATGGTAACCCTGAAGCAGGAACAAGCCCATCTGAAGTGCAGGGTTTTTGACAACTCTTCATCCTCAGGGGTCAAAGGTCAGTGCAAGAGACCGCCTCCTGGGAACACTAAAGCTTGTCCTTTTGAGGCCGTACAATTACGGTTTGTTACCATGGTGACGCCTTTACCCAGTTAAGGAAGACGGAGAGAATTGGAGAGGCTGAAAGAGAGATTTGAGTCTCTCAAAAAGAGCAGTTCTGTAGAAACTTCAGGGGGTTTTACAGAAAAACAACACACCATTACAATTATTTCAGTCTGAATGCACACAAAAATGTGCAGAATTAGGGTCCGTTCACACAGGACACAGTCTTAAATCAAAAAACGCAAGAAAGGGACTGAACGCAGGGGATTCGAGACGCATTTTTCCGACCTGAGCTACTTTTAATTTTACACTAGCGATGCTAAAAACTCACCTGCCAGCAAGTTCTTTGAATTTTCTATGCCTTATCTTTCTTTAAAATACATGCCAGCAATGGAAAAACAAAGCTTATCAAAATAGCGTCTTGTTTTCAATCCCAGTTTTTCTGCTCTGCTGTGGAAAATGTTCCGGGTGGTGTGCAGAATAGCACATTAACATAATACTTGTGCTATTGCTGCGTATGAAGGTTGTGTGGCATAATGTTCCTGGATTACACTTACACAGATGACCTTTTACATTTGCCAAAAATGTGCAATATTAAACAAAATGCGTAAAATGCTGTCGACTTGACTTGCCCTTCCTCTGAAACAAATGAAACCTGAAGTAATAAAAGTTACAATATCTTTCTTCAATCATTTTCTGATTTCAATGAGTGAAAAGTTAAGCATTTTTATACATGCTTGGATGACCCTTGCTGAATGAAACATGAATGTACTGAGGTCATCTGACAACACATACATCACGTACTATGCAAATTTCCTGTAGGCAAAAGGCAGTTATACAGTAATAACTTACAGGATCAGTATGCTAATATTCCATTTTGAACGGTCTCATCATGTGTCCCAACTAGAATTTTTGTCCCAAATCGTAGTATGTTGAAATTAGAAATTACTAACATTTTACGACATTAAATGGCAGACCAAGGCAGCTCTGGCATAATGTCAATAACACTTCAATAAATTACTTACAGTTTCTTTACAGTTATTGATGTATCTCTTAAGTACCGAAAAAAGGTACCGTTGGGTACGAGTACTGAATTGCAGGTATCGGTAACGGTTAAAATCTCAACTGTACCCAACCCTAGTCTACAGTGTAATTATAATGGTAGACAGAAATTAATTACAAAGGTAATTATATGCAGGTAATTTTTTTAATGTAAGTGCAATGTAAAAACATGCATGTACACAATAAGTGCATTGTAACAAATTATTAATTTAAATGTTAGTACATAGTAGTTAAGGCCACCTAATATAAAGTGGGTCCGACACACGAATAAAGTGTTAAAAAACTACAACCATAGTGAGGTGTGACCCACAACTGGCAGATCAACACTACAACATTTCTATCCGATGCAGTGGGAAATTAAATTAAATTGAATGCAGAGGATTTTAACTGTGACAAGATGATTGACAGCGCAGTTCAAACAGTTCTTGTAACTAAGCAACAGAAGTTACAGAACTGTCCGTTAGTTTGTTACACACTCAAAAGTGTACCTTTTTCTTTAAAAAACTAGTATACTTTTAGGGCATAGTATAAGTAGACGAATTGGGATGCAGCATCAATCTCAGATTTTAGCCAGTTGCTGATGACCTCACACACAGGTCTGTCATTATCGCCCAGTCTCCACCCAATTACAGCATCACTGCTCGCATCACAATGAGGGCGTCTAAACCCCAAAATGAACCAGACAGTACATTCCTCTGGAGCTCTTTAATCAGCACAGGGCGGGAAGGGTGAGTGGTTTTGCTGAAACATCAAGGAAATCCATAGTCACATCTAATTCTGGTTAATTTGTAATTACCCGGGTTAATCTCATGAAACTTGTCTAGAACACAATGGCTCAAATTTCATCCCAAAATCAAAAGGATGATTTTAAATATGTAATGTATAACACACACACACGTTGTGTTTCCATGTTTTATGGGGACATTCCATAGGCGTAATGCATTTTATACTGTACAAACCGTATTTTCTATCCCCCTACACTGCCCCTGCCCCTAAACCTACCCATCACAGGAGACATGCTGCATTTTTACTTTTTCAAAAAACATCACTTAGTGTGATTTATAAGATGTTTTCCTCATGGGGACCAAAAAATGTCCCCACAAGGACAAAAATTTGGATATTGCCATCTTTGTGGGGACATTTTGTCCCCATACCGTAGGGATTACCAGTCCACACACACACACACACACACACGTTTGTTTTTGTGAAATGTGGGGACATTCCATAGGCGTAATGCATTTTATACTGTACAAACCGTATTTTCTATCCCCCTACACTGCCCCTGCCCCTAAACCTACCCATCACAGGAGACTGCACAGTTCACTTTCTGTGAAAAAAACCTCATCCTGTGTGATTTATAAGCATTTTGAAAAGTGAGGACATGGGGAACGTCCTCATATTTCACCCTCTTTTTGTAATACCTATGTCATACCCATGTCATTATACACATTTGTGTCCTGATATTTCACAAAACATGCCCACACACACACACACACACACACACACACACACACACACACACACACACACACACACACACACACACACACACACACACACACACACACACACACACACACACACACACACACACACACACACACACACACACACACACACACACACACACACACACACACACACACACACACACACACACACAAAGCCTGCTCTAGGACCATTCAAATATTTTTACATTGTGAAATAATTTTAATGACCATAAAGCACATTACTTCCAAATTATCAGTAATGTAAAAAATAATAACTTTGTTTTAAATTGTAAAGTATTTATGCATGATGGTATTTTTTTTAATATACTGAATTTAAAGCATTCTTTGATTTTTTTAAATCAGTGTAGCAGGATGTTTTTTTAATTTCTATATAAACATTACATTCAAATTTTACAGTAATTTGGGAGGGAAATGCCTGTGCTTAAATTATGAAAATAATGTCACAAAGCACAAAACAAATCTAAATAATATTGTATACAAAAATAAGCAAATCGATTAATTTGGGGGTGAAATATGACAATTTTTTATTTTTATAAGAATTTTGTGAAATTCATAAAAATTCTGTAAGTTCAAACTTAACATTAGCTTTGACTGTAAAAAGCATAATATCCTTCTGCTTGGTTCATGAGCGCAGAATCCAGCTCAACATAAGCACATAATACATGGGTAACCTATATTTATGGGTTTTTATCAGGGTCAGCTTTAATCGCCTGGCCTCATTCCCAACAGAGAAAACTTTAGTTAACATACACGTGAGATTTCCATATAATCCCATCCGATCTCTTAACAGAGCTTATAAAAACAAAAAAGAAACAAAGCCCTTGTGCAACAGTCACACGCCAGCCATGTCCGATCAAACAAATCATTCTTTTCAAACTATTTCGTTTGAATAAATTCTGAATCACGCAGCGATTGTAAAGTCAATTGACTGTAAGGAGGAATCAGTATAGAAGTAAAAACTATTTTGGGAAAATAATATTAACATTATTTAAAATATTGGGGCCAATACTGATTTTATTAAAGGTGTAATTCTTTAAAGTTAAAATACTTTCAGTTAACAGTCGCAATTCCATATTATACATTTAAACCAAAAACGTGATTAAAACAACTGACTCTTTTTTTACATCATGCAACAGAAGCAGTTTATCGTATATCCCACCTTACACTGGGGCAAATACAGAGGGGGTACGGCTTGTTTTTAAGGGGTTTGGCTCTGGGCATCTCGGGGTGATGTAATACATATCCACAGGGGATACTGTACACCCCTGACAGATGAACCACCATGAACCTCAGTGCCGTCCGGGTCACATGACCCCCAGACCTACAGCAGGCAACTGACACTGGCTGCTCTGTTGTGATCCCAGAACACAGATGGACGCTTATGCTCTTCATCGTGTTTAATTGACTGAAACAATGGGAGAAAGAGCATTATTCCACGCTTCATATCAATCCAGCCATTATTGGACTCAGCAGAGATTATGAGGCTGTTAGAGCTGGGGAAAAAACGTAAGATGGCACCATTTGTTCCTTCAACACATGGAATAAAGCGGCATTCTACAAACATTCCATTCCTGAGAAAAAACAGAAGCGGTTCACTAGGGATGTTTGACATTCCCAGTGGATATTACTGCAACAGATGGGCTATTTTAGAAACTAATAAATTAGAGTTAATACAGTTAATCATTTTTAGTTCTGACATCTATTTAATTAATATCTAAAATTCTAATTATTTAGCAGGAAGAAGTTTTTTAGCATTTATAATATTAAATTGTTAAAAGGATTATTCTATCATTTATATTTAATTAAAATGTAATAGGTGTTGTTAAAATGGTAAAATATACATTCTATAATGTTTTATATTTTTATATTGCTTTCCTTTTTCAATCAAATTAAACAATATCCAACGTCTTTCAATGAATGTTTAACCTATAATGTGATTTTTTTCATGAATTTAATATATAATTTATTGATATATTTTTAGTGATAAAATATCCGTTTTATTAGCCTATAATTATTTTAGCCTTTAAAATGAGCTTATATCTACTATCTTTGATGACAGACGTAACAGCACTTAAGTTCACTTTCATGATGAATAACAGATCCATTACGCAAAAAAAAAAACCTCTGGGCAAAAATGATCTCATTGCATTTCATATGGATATGAATCATCAAAATGGCCGTGGCAGGCATACAAAAATCCTGAGCAAGCACAATCTGCATCACACAAACGGCGAAAAGAGAAAATGAGAATGTTTGTAGAATTAAATGTCACTATAAACTGTTCAAAACAATCAAATTGTTTTTTTATTAACAAATGTGGATGGTTGTTATCAGTGTTGGGTGTATGCAATTAATTACTGTATTTTATTTACTAATTTAATTTTTTTCTGTAATTTAATTAGATTTCCCTTGAAAAAGTAAAGTACGGGATTACTCTTAATTTTTCCATAATTTAATTACAGTTACTTTTTAGTAACATACAATAAAGTTTGTATTTAATTAATAAATGGATAAATATTTAGAAATAATTTAATTAACTTTTAGGATTCTCATTAAAAAAGTACATAAGGGAGCAAATCTGGGTGAGTAGTTAGGAAAAAGAGCATTTTAATATATCTCAAGACCTGAAGTTATTTTCAAAATCGCTCAGATCAAGTTGTCAAGTTGGATCAAACCCCCCCAAAAATAGCACTTATAATCCTGCAGCTCTGCTCTCACACTCAGGTTTAAAAATATGATATAAAGATTATTCACTTGCAAGCGCTACCGACATTATAAATTATTCAACCTCATCAAAGCACCAACCACAAACCACAAGCCTGCACGACAACAAGCACCATGGCAACCCCGTTTCTGTGGCACCTTCTCTAAATCCCAGCAGTATAAGAGAGAAGGAACGGCTCATTACCTCCATGGCCAGAGCGGCCGTCTGCTGGTCGTAGTGGTTCAGGAGGTTGGGCATGAAGGTGGTGTTGTAGGGGAGGTCCTGGCACATTCGTAGACCGATCGACTCGCAGGTGAACATGCTGTGACTGCCCACCGCCGAGTCCATGTGGATGCCAAGGCTGCTCGTGAACAGGGACAAGAGCAGCAGGGCACCGAAGAGCCACATCCCCCGGGAGGGGAAATCCACAATGTGCCCCATGTTTGAATGGCAGGAGTGAGAAGCCGAACACAAGCACGAGGGTTTCTTCTCTACACAGAGATCCGCCACACCCATAGTGTGTAAGGTATACCGCTACGATCGACTGCTTCCATCCCTTTCCTGTTCTGTCAGATGGTCCTCATGGATACCTGTCTGTTGACCGGCGTCTCGGGTCAGTGCACACTTTGATCAGACCCCTCCAAGGTCTTATGCATCCTCTCACATGCATACAAGACTACAGAATGAATGAGAAATGGTCTTCGGTCAGGGTGGTCTTCAATGGGCTCTAGGACGTGGCTACGACAACTGATACTGGATACCTGGAACAACAAAACACAAATTAAAAGACAAATTAAAAATACAGACTTATCTGAAGCCAATGTGTGCAAATAAGCAAATGATCAATTTGAACTGATTAACTTCATTAGTTTTGTGTCTGGCAAGCTTATGTAAACCCCAGCTTGTAAACAGTTACTGTACTAGGCAAGACCATTTCCACAGCTGTTATAACAGCCATAAACCAAAACTAACAATCCATTAACTAGGTGAACCTCACAAAACCTGTCAAGAACATGCCTGGGTCGCATTTCAGCTCTAAAATCAGAAGAAATGTACAAAGTTATATTTTGCATAAAGAAAATCAAGCCTATTTAAGGGTCCCTAAGAATTTCTACATTATTTTCATGACAATAAAGTACAATAAAAAAAAATGCATTAGTGCATGCAAAAGAAAATATTTAAATTGTGTATTATACTTTTTAAAAAATACGAATGCATTATGGCAGTATTTTTTGTAGTGAATTTAATTATTTTGGTAACACTTTATTTTAGCGTCCAATTCATACTATTAACTAGTTTCTTATTAGCATATTCCAAGGATATTGGCTGTTTATTAGTACTTATAAAGCACATATTAATGCCTTATTTTGCATGACCATATTTTACATCCCTTAATCCTAACCAATACCTAAACTTAACACCTACCTTACTAACTATTAATAAACAGTAATTATGAGTTTATTGAGGCAAGTCATAGTTAATAGTTAGTTAATAGTGAATTAGACCCTAAACTAAAGTGAGACCATTATTGCTTATTATAATTTAAAAATAATTGTGTCCAGACATTCATTTAACTGTTACTGTATTTAGAAGACATTATTGCTTTACAGTATTGTGTATTTGGAGGAGAAATGTGGTTAATTGTCATGAAAATATTATGAATTATATTGTATCTAATTTTGATTACTTTTATTATACATTATATAGTTAATTTTAAAATATGAAATATGACTTTTCTTCATTCATTTGTACATTTTAAACAAAAATGCATTTAATTTAAAACAATTGCATGAAACCAAATTGTATGATATGAGTTATATGGGCAGTGAGTAATATCTAAGAATACAGTTTCTCACATGTCATTTCACTCAGCCCTTCTTAATCCCGATTGTGTTCAATCTGAATTAACAGGAGCCAGTGTAAACATCCCATCCCCCTTACAACACGTTTGTGTGAGTCTACAAACACACAGCCATCTACGAAACACAGTAACCAGACATTAAAAATCTCAAGACAGTCTTTATGAATTCTCTAATATGAAAACACCACACTTACATGTCAAATTAATTTATATTCTTCAAATAATTTCATTTGACATAGACAAACCTATGCACACCTTACATTTCATTATACTTGTTGTAATATAAATATTTTCATACAGTACTGGGGTGTCAGCAGTGCAACACATATGATGGGATTACTCATGTCTGAACATTAATCAATATGCATCTCCAGACAGTAAATCATATGACTATATAAAATATATAAAACCACATATTTATATGAGTTAAAACACCTGAACAGTGCGTGCAATGTTATGCATATGAAACTTTACCTTTCCCTGGCAAAGATCATCTGGTCTGCTCCATATGACACAATACAGCGCGTCTCCCTCTCTCTCTCTCGGTGTAGATTTACGCAGCAGCAGGTTTGATTTCAGCACCTTCAATCATGAAACATACTGAAGTCCGCGCTGCAGTTTCACTCAGATAGTCACACAACATGAAAACACTCGCTCCGGCTGCTTATTTGCATTGAGACGCTGATGGATACACAAATCGTAAACTACCCGAAACGAGCACATGAAGAGCGTCACGGACGGCTGGTGGTGGCTTTGCATATTCACAATCACAACGAAACTCCCAATTCGCCCCACCTTCAGCTGTTTCTTATCAGACATACACCTTTATTACGCCAGGGGGCGCGTGGAGGCTCAACAGCACAACCCGCCATTGAGCCGCATTCAAACCACACGACGGTTTTTGTCTTATTAGCAAAGTTTTTGTAATAATAGGTAAAATCGTTCAAGTGTCTTAATTCGAAGGATTAATATCTGGTAAACTAATTAAGGATCTACCATAGCTCTTTCAATGTAATATATATCAAATGTATAACCACAAACGATTGTGATTAGTCCAAACTCAACAGCGCTGAGAAAAGTAACAAGCACCATGTGACCAAAACCAACTTCATCGTCAGTCGACACAATCATTACACCCTATTTAATTTAATTTACGCACAACCGTAACTCAGAAACGTTAATGACCGCTCTATTACACGGTGAAAGCCTAAACTATAATTATTTCTGTTTAGACACAAGCTACCTTATCAACAAGCTCCCCGCAGATATAGTTACCCGCCCATTTTAAACAGAATTTCATAGTAGTTTCCTTTCTATCGGCTTATTGTATTTCTCTGTTCCCTCCTCAAGACAGCGGCGAGAATCAACTTCAACGACTGCGCATGCCCGTGTCAAACTCTTGCACAGAAACGGTGATTGTTTTAATTAAGTTGTTTCGAAACGAATAACTGAGCGAATTATTTAATAACTAAATGTTATATATTTTAAAGTCTAAAGAAAATATATATTTTAGTGGTGTCAAATCGATTAACATGATCAAACATAACATTTTACATATATATATATAATTATATGTATATAAAAACATTATAACTGAATATAATATGCTATTAGTTTATGTAATAAACTAAAATTCACGGTGACCCCAATAACCAGGCAGCCAGTTATTTTATGATGCATTTTTCTCTTTATCTTGGTAAAATGATAAAGTAATAACCATTTAGTTGGGAGTCTGAAGAGAACTAGGTTTTCATCTCTGACGCTCTGATGCATTGAGTGAACAGCAGATGTCCAGCAATCCAACAGGTGCAGTGAAGTGAATGAGGTCAGCTTTACCATTACACTGAGGACACACACATCAACTTACATATGGAATTAAACAGGGCCAGTGTGAGATCACAGGAGGTACAAGGGCACAAAACAGGTCTTCAGAACTATTTTTCCAATCTAACATAGGGTCAATTAAAGTAGGTCTTTAGGAGGTCAAATACTGCATACTTTGCATGCCGTGTTAATTGCATTTTAGATAATTGTTCAAAGAAAACTACTAAAAACACTATAGCAAATGTGTAAACCCTAATTTAAAGTGCAGATATAAAAGAACAATGTTCACCATTTCCATCTCTAGTTGTGGAATCTAAAATTAGATTATATCTGTATATCAAAAATATCTCACAGCATGTAATAAAAAAAGTCTGATTTCTGAAAACGCTTGTTTTAAAAAAAAATGTATTTATTGAAATAAAATGCACATTTACAATAACAACTCACCAGTGTTAAAAATAATAAAATGAAATGTAGACAGCAAAGGTTGACTTTCCTGCATTGAGACGAGGGGCTTTTGAATAACGTATCAGGAATTAAACAATATTTCAGCTCTCTAAACAAACTCAGTCTTTTGAAATGAAATATAATGGATCAAGTAGAGGGAAATCTCTTTGTTTTGACAGTTTCAGTCATGTCTCTGTCAATAGTTAACTAGTGTAATCACACTGGATTATCTGCGAGAGAGATTTTCTCTGCATCACTGAATCCACCCCATATGAACGTCTCTGACGGCACTCTGGCACACTCTCTATACCGCATACTGGACTTTGTATGACAACCAGCTATAGAGAGCTCACTGTGTGGCACATTAGGTAGTAAAACAGTTGCTTTCTTTTAAAGTAAAACAAAACAGTATTTGGTATATTTGACATTATGAGCGCAATAACATATAAAAACAGAATACTAGTGGTCACTTTAGAAAATCATTAGCTTCATTTTGAAATTAAGTGGGGTGTTTAGTCTCCATGTAAATGATAACTGCAAAACATGTAACTCCATATGCAGTTTCAGAAAATAACAATGAATGTTTTGGGCTTAATTACAGTCTACGTGAATAGACTGTAAACATTCAGTCCAAACATCCAACTGACTTGAGATCAACTGACAAAAAGTCTGTTTCATAACCTCAGTGCTTCAAATCATCTAACCGTTTCACCACTGTAAATGTTCCACCTTAACTTCAAGATTCTCTCTCTAGGCGCTGTCCGTCTGATGTGCAATGAGACGCTCCCCTTGAGTTGTGTGGCGTTGGTCCATCTTTGATCCTGATGCCAGGGCTTCCTCTTCCAGCTGTTATGAAATACAATCACACTGATTAATCCCTATTTTTTTAATTACAGGTCTACATGACCTTTTAAGAATTACAGTGCCCCAATTATGCTATTTTAAAGGATTGGATTACAATAGATCATGCATCAAGTCAAAAAAGCACTTTCATTTTTATCATAATATACATTGCACATTACTTCATTTCTCTGTCTGAAAATGAGTTGTTCGAAGAATCAGGGTGTTTACACGACAACAATGTACTAAAAACACAAATGTTTTTCTGTTACAGATGTAACACTGAAAAAATGTAGTTCAAAATAAATCCCACAACTTAAAAAAAAAGCTGCATTATGCATGCCAGGCCAGTAATTGGCGATGTCACTTTATAAAGAAAAACTAGACTATAGACTTTCCTGCTCAGTCTGTTGTGATTGGTCTAGCCCTTACAGCGAGTGTCAGATACGAAACGCCCATTACCATATCTGGCACACTAAAGCTGATGAACACCATAGGCTGGAGTTATGCTGTTTCGGCAGTGCAGATCAGAATAGATTCTTTCTTTTAGGAGACAATAGCTAGGTTCCCATCCAAATGTGAAGCAAATCATTTCAATGTTTGCACAAAAAAAAGAAGAAAAAAACCTAAATGTGAATAAGGTGCGTTTCCATCAAGTTTTTCTAGCAGATGGCGGTGGTACAGGGTAACCAACAGTTCATAAAACAAGGCACGTATAGAAAATGGAGACAGGATTGCAATCAGTTTTGTTTGGGCAAGTTGTAAATTGACTAACAGTGCAGCTTGCAATCACCAAATTGAATGCTATGCACTGAAGAAGAAATGCTGAATTTTTGATGAAGACATTAGCAGCAAGGGCATTACAACAACATCGAGCCCTATACATAATACAAAAGATGACGTCAGCAGGATTTCTGGGAGGTCGTGGTGACCAGACATTTTACTCACAACCTTTGGCTACGCCATTTCAGAATGTCAGAGGCCACATTTGAAATGTTATGCAACATAACTGACACCATCAGCGAAAACAGATTGGTCACGTGGGTTTAATGTTCAATACATCTGAATTTATTTGGCAAATGCGTGACATCTCCCATTATTCGCATAAACTTTTTCGCTGAAGTAAAAAAACACCTCAAGCTAGTGTAAAAACTTTCTTGTGAATTAATCGAATTAATCTGATGTTTCCATCCCTCGTTTCTGATGCTATACTTAAGAATGTGCATAAAAACAAGGTGATGAGACAGCTAATAACTTTATTTGTTGTGCACTTTGATCTTTAAGACTTTGCAGACCTTTTACATTCACAAATAGCTATATTACACACTGCATGAAAGGTCATATTGGAAAAAGCATACCATAATAGGGGTGCTTTAAAATTAAACAGGCTGACAAAATGTATAATTTAAATGTAATGTAAGATGCTATGAATAAAAGCATCTGCTTTATTCTGCCTTAAATGCATTGATGTAAACGTAAAGAGCTCTAAACCCTACAAAACCATTTCCATAATCAGTCCATAGAAAATTCCTGGGAAAATGATTATGGTCTTGTACCTGCTCTCTGATGTAGGTTTGAGCACATGGTCCGATGCCTCTTAATTGGAGACCCACTATAAAGCACCACACAGACAGTCCAGCCTCCATCGCAGTAAATGCAGCACAGGTGAACCACAGAGCAAGGGTTGTGTCCTGGACAAGAAACAAGTTCAGTCTTCATATGCAAGATGAAACACATTCACCATACAAGCATTTACACTGGTGCGCTAAAGACGTTTTGAAAGAAGTCTCCTTTGTTAATCAAGGCAGAATTTGTTTGATCAAAAACACAGTAAAAGAGTAATATTGTGAAATATTACATTTTAAAATAACTTTTAGCATCATTAATCCAGTCTTCAGTGTCACATGATCCTTGAGAAAACATTATAATATGCTGCTCAATTATTATTGATGCTCAATTATTAGTAATGGTTCTTATTATTATTATCAATGTTAATAACACAATTTTAATAATATTTGAATGTAAACTGTGATACAAATTTCAGCATTCTTTGATGAATCAAAAGCTTAAAAAACAACAGCATTTATTTGAAACCGAAATCTTTTGTAACATTAGAGATGTCTTTACTGCCACTTGAATACAGGGCCGTAACCACCATAGGCATTGGGGGCACAAGTCCCTCCACATTAATTGGAAATGGCCAAATTGTCCACCATCCAATAATATGATATTTCTTAATGCTGCTCTTCCTTACGCACCACCGTTTGTTGTTAGGATGACAGACAGTTAAAAAGTTACATAGGCTGATCTGCCTGAACAGTCTAACAGTGCTAGTCAATGTCAAAATGATGGCCAATCAGATCAAAGAAGGCGGGGCTTAATGGCTGAAGATGAGTGGGAATTTCAGCACAACGCTTTTAGTTTTTAAGGTGAAAGAGCATGTGCGTGAGAAGATATAACTAGCTAAACATTTAATATTTGACAACTGTTTTACGATGGCTGTTTAACGACCCACAGTAACATAGTGACGCAAACTACTTAAAACTATACTTTTTATATGCCAGTGTATATACAGATGCATTTCTAATACATTTGTTGTAGTTAAGATATATTCCAGTAGAAAGACTCACATAGATGCGAGTTGCATCAAAAGGGCAGTTGACGATAACCGGAGAACGAGCATTCACAGTAACATTGGTGGACTCGCATCCTTTCATGAGGACGCTCCCGTCGGATGAAATAGTCAGACTGATTGCCAAAATCAGCCCCACAAAACATGCCAGTGAGAGCAGGGCGTTCAGAAAGGAACTCACTAACAGGCCGATGTGCTACAGGAAGAGGAGCTGTGTTAATGTCACCATGAAATCAAAAAGAACAGTTCTTGCTTTTTTATGGAATACAGTATTTATTATAAACGATTTATCCTTTTTAATTTGAGCCCTCGGAATCAAAATAACTTCCCCTCCCTCTTGCTGTGACATCTTTTCTGGCAATAAAAATCGTGTTTACTTGTCTTCATGATCGAGAAGCCATTTCACTCGGACATACACGATACAATAAGGAAGAAAAGACTATCACAGCTTCTGTTTCATGAAGGTATACAGAACAATCATGATGATAAGGCATTAGAAATATGATACTATAACAGAGAAAAAGGTTACTTACTAGTTTGCAGTTGGTAATATTCCTCGACACCAATATCGCAACAATTCCACTTGCGATGCTCTGAGAAAAACATATTAATTGATTAGGTTTGGGGACATTAGGAAGAATTTTAGGGTGCTTTCACACTTTCGCATCAAACAAGCAGAACGAGACCGCTGAAAAAATGGGTCTCGGTCCGCTTCCAAATGAACTCTTGTGCGGTTAGGATGAAATATGAACGCAACACTGACCAAATACATCTAAACAAAACAAAAACAGGAAGATGAGACCCTAAAAGGGACAGAAAGCTCAAGGATTGAGTTTGTCCATCAGAGTTCGGTACAGGCGTCGGAACCGCATCTCCTCGCAGCAGATATTTGTTTGTGTGTGTGTTGGAGGGATTCCAGCCGCTGTTTCAGTAGAGGTTGAATCTTCAGCTGGCAGTGGCTGGCAGTCCGGTAACCATTGATTTTTTTCCGGCAGATTTTGTGTTCAGCTTTGGCCCGCTCTAGCTCTAGCGAATTACATGAATTAATTATTTGTGCATCTGTTGATATGATTATGTTCTTTTACATGATTGGTGTTTTAGAGAATTTTATAATTAAAGCAGTCGAATGGCCTAAAATACCTAAAATGACAGAAATCATCTTTTTGGAAAAAATTTATTTGAAGAGTTATTTGATTGTTTAGTTTGTCTTGCGTCCTATTAGATTCGAGGAGGGGGCGGGGTTTATGAGCTATACTGGGACCAACCACCCGGGGGGGGGGCGATCGAGACGCATTGGCTTCACTTTTCAGGACGTGTGCGGCACACTTGGTCCAGAGGACTGAACTACAAGTGTGAACACCCTAAAAGCAGCGTTTACATCATCAAACAAACTGAAATCTGTTGTCAATCGAACCCGGGTGTGCACCAAAAGTGCTAGTTTGAAAGCACTCTTTCGTTTTTCTGGCTCTGTGGAAAATGTTTAAATGTTAAAACTGTTAAGGAAGGCTATAAAACTGAATGTGTAAAATATGTGTGAAAACAGCTCTTTTCTAAACAGCATGTCAATCTGAAGACTTCACTTGGGTGAAAAAAAAAACAGCACACCCAAACTCTAGGTAGTAGAAAATCCTTTGATTTACATTCACAGATACAGTATAGTGTGACTGCCCTTTTTGAGTGAATATTCTCAAGATTCAGACTCACTGGGAGTTACAGATGTGACATAAGTGATCAAAAAAGGAAGCACAATCACTCACCAGCAGTCCTGAGGTGACGGAGATGATGTTTGATACGGTATACTCTGTTGAGATCCCATTGCTGGGTTTGGACACGTGGCGTAACACGCTGCCATGGACAATAGCGCTCAGGATGAAATTAACATGACCAATGACGATGAGTGTCAATCCTTTCTTCATCAGCCGCCCAGGACCCTTCTGTTTGTCTAGAATATAGTGTGCTTTCATGCAGTGCTCTCAAAACTCATACTTACAACTCATACTATTGCATTAGATACACAAATACTGCTAGAGCTTTACAAGAACTAACTAAACATTCAGTAAACTAGTGGTTGACTACTTGTGCTATTTATTTTAAGTGGACAACACTTGTTTTGATCTAATGCACTGGCATACATTTCAAGTGTTGCTTGAATAAAAACATTATTTGCAATACCCTCCTGGGTGTCACTGTCCTCATATCAGGACATTATATTTTTGTGAATTTCTCTTACACCGTACATGTCACAGTCCTGTAAAGAGCACATTCAGGGCTTTTCAGAGATACCATTTGTTTTGAGGTTCCACCAGGACAACAACAACAAGAACTTTAAATTTAGCACTCTTATGGAAATATGATAATATTTTGTAATTATCATTTAAATCTGACTTAATTTCAAATTGTTTACTATAAATCAACATCTCAGGAAAATGTTATTTCTAATCAAAATATGACTTTCTGTTACAAAACAGGGCATTGATTTCATACATGTCCACTGTAGAGGACACCCGGAGTTAAAGCATGTTTATCAGCCATTTTTGGAGACGCAGCAAGTGAATAGGAAAGAAATTACATATCAATGTTCCTATAAAATATTATATTATTATGTTGCCAGCTATTACTCTTATTACTATACTTCTTTTTTCATTACATGTTTCTCCAAGAACACATTAATATGCAAATTAGATACAATTTATTGATACACTCACCTACAGGATTATTAGGAACACTGTTCAATTTCTAATTAATGCAATTATCTAATCAACCAACCACAAGACAGTTGCTTCATTTAGGGGTGTGGTCCTGGTCAAGACAATCTCCTGAACTCCAAACTGAATGTCAGAATGGAAAAGAAAGGTGATTTAAGCAATTCTGAGCGTGGCATGGTTGTTGCTGCCAGACGGGCCGGTCTGAGTATTTCACAATCTGCTCAGTTACTGGGATTTTCACGCACAACCATTTCAGGGTTTACACAGAATGGTGTGAAAAGGGAAAAACATCCAGTATGCTGCAGTCCTGTGGACGAAAATGCCTTGTTGATGCTAGAGGTCAGAGGAGTATGGCCCGACTGATTCAAGCTGATAGAAGAGCAACTTTGACTGAAATAACCACTCGTTACAACCGAGGTATGCAGCAAAGCATCTGTGAAACCACAACACGCACAACCTTGAGGCGGATGGGCTACAACAGCAGAAGACCCCACCGGGTACCACTCATCTCCACTACAAATAGGAAAAAGAGGCTACAATTTGCACGAGCTCACAAAAATTGGACAGTTGAAGACTGTAAAAATGTTGCCTGGTCTGATGAGTCTCGATTCCTGTTGAGACATTCAGATGGTAGAGTCAGAATTTGGCATAAACAGAATGAGAACATGGATCCATCATGCCTTGTTACCACTGTGCAGGCTGGTGGTGGTGGTGTAATGGTGTGGGGGATGTTTTCTTGGCACACTTTAGGCCCCTTAGTGCCAATTGGTCATCGTTTAAATGCCAGGCCTACCTGAGCATTGTTCTGACCATGTTCATCCATTTATGACCACCATGTACCCATCCTCTGATGGCTACTTCCAGCAGGATAATGCACCATGCCACAAAGCTTGAGTCGTTTCAAATTGGTTTCTTGAACATGACAATGAGTTCACTGTATTAAAATGGCCCCCACAGTCACCAGATCTCAACCCAATAATTGTAGTATTAAGTAATTAATCTTTGGGATGTTGTGGGAGCTTCGTGCCCTGGATGTGCATCCCACAAAACTCCATGCTATCCTATCAATATGGGCCAACATTTCTAAGGAATGCTTTCAGCACCTTGTTGAGTCAATGCCACGTAGAATTAAGGCAGTTCTGAAGGCGAAAGGGGGGTCAAACACAGTATTAGTATGGTGTTCCTAATAATCCTTTAGGTGAGTGTACATTGCATTGAATGGGAAAACTCATGTATGGCCATTTTACCCACATACTGCAGTGAAATGGTATCAATTCATTCCATTATAACATAGTTTCATATGTTCATAACATAGCTGATAATCATCTTCAAACAAAGTTTGGTTAATTAAATCCTGAAACCTGAAAAATGATGGGTGAATGGAAAAAAAAAATCCTATACCTGTCATTTCATGTCAACAACCCGGTGTACACTTACAAGGACATGTCATAGCATATGAATAAAATGTAATATTTCAAAACAAAACAAAAGATACATATTTTTTTGTTTGTTTGTTTCATATGCTCTAAAGAATGTAATGACATCAAAATAAATATTAAATTAAAATGAATTTGTTTTCCTGGGTCTTAGGAGGATGAATATTAACTGACTTATTATATAGTTCATATAGTTTAGAGTTGTGTACATTTATAGCTTGACACAAATTACATTTAGTACGATTACATACGTTCAAAAATAACATTTGTGTCTACTACTAATCACGTATGATGAAACTAGGCTACTGCTAGCTGATTTGCTTTAGCGGGATTTAGTTTAATAAGGTGAAATGTTCATATAGCTCCTAAATATGATCTTGCACAGTGAATAAAAAAACGGGCGAAATCTCAATTTTACAAAGGGAGCGCAATACACGAGAACATATAACTTTTTGTCTGAAGCGTCTCTCTTTTTTATGGCATCAATTAAACCATAAATCAACTATAATTCTCGTACGTGCAATAAAAAAAATAAAGAAACGTCTGTCTTACCGAAATCACACATAGCTGTATCCGTGTATTTGAGCTTAGTTTAGAAAGAAAAACTTCTTGGATAGCAAACGCAGACAGTTTCCTCCCTTCATGCTCGATGACGTCACAAGCGCCTCACCTGTGCAGCGGAAGTGGGAGGAGCCAAAACACAATGCGAATTCAGAAGAGCTCAAATCTCGCGTATTTAATTAAAAAACTAAAACATGATATAATATATATTAATAATGTTATACTGTATACAACCTATGTTGTTATTGTCAGACATTATTGACCTTTTTAGAAGTCACAATTTTTTCTCTTAATTTTACTGCATTTGATGTATGCACTTTGATTTGTTTTGACTCTTGAAATGCCTAATCAATATATAGGCTAATATATAATATAATATATAAACGTATGACTTTTTTCTTTGCATTGCACTGCACACTGCCATCTGGAAATATTCTATATTTTCCCTTATGTTGACATGGATTGTACAATGAGACTGTATTACCACTTAATCCAAGCATATGCAGCATTTAGTTTCATGAGGTTCAGCGTAGCACTGAAACACAGTCTGACATCTGTCTGTCCATGCCAACTATTCAAACTATGAAAGCGCTGATCTACTGAGAGGCATAAAACAATGCCAGTGTCCAAAGTCCTGCCATATTTCAACGACACACCCACAATATCAGCATTAAGCAAATATAAGAGTAAACACAAGTGAAAGAAAATATACAAAACATGCACATTTTATTGTCAGATGATATCAAAACGTCACATTTCATGGTCTTGTGTTATTTTTAACTTTTTAAATAATTGGATACTTTATGTTAATAACATGCTTATATATACATATATATATACATACATACATACATACATATACATATATACATATATATATACATACATACATACATACATATATATATATATATATATATATACATATATATGTGTACATACATATATATACATACATACATACATACATATATACAGTCCCTGACAAAAGTCTTGTCGCTTGTGTACAAATTTAACTGAAGTGCCGCTGAAATATATTTCTTATCAAGATTTTTTTTACAAGATATGCCTCATTTTAATCCCAACAGCTTTTGTAATAATGTTTCAGTGCGAAATGAAACTGTCAGAAAATATTCTAATATTCACAGCTTGGTAAAGCCCATTGAGTCAATTTTTGCAAAGACAAATGTGTTGTCGCCTTGTCATATGAGCTTCACCTGTGACTAATAATGGATCAATTAGGTCTCAGGTTTGTATAAAAAATAACCCCAGTGCACTAGACCTTCACATCAACTGCAACTAAACCTCTGCAAACATGCCTAAGATTCACCCTGAGACTAAAGTTTTGATTATCAAGAGGCTGAAGACCAGATCCACTGCTGATGTGGCAGACACCTTCAATGTGTCTCAGGTTAAAAGCAATAGATACACGACTTTTGTCAGGGACTATATATATACACATACACACAGATATACACATACATTATATATATATATATATATATATATATATATATATATATATATATATATATATATATATATATATATATATATATATATATATATAGCAATTATTTTAAAGAAAGCAAAAAGTTAAAAATAGCCCAAGCATATTTTATATTTTTCAAGCAAAACATTTCACAAAATTAAATGTATTACGTTTTAAATTATTTAATAATTTTTTTGTTCAGAGTGGAGAAAAACTCAACATAATTCATGACAATTTATTTGCAGATGCCACTGGCTTTGATATTTTTTATCTAATGCAATGATATTTAAGTGTTTGTGGGGTCTCATTTTTTTAAATGAAAGAAATAATAAGAGGGAAACTAGTGCTTTACCATTTTTTTAAATAAACTAATATATCTAAAAATATATATATATATTTTGTAATATTAAGACCCTCCAAAATACTAGTGGGATTTGGGAAGTTTGTTGTGGTTTCCGTCTTATTAGTTCTTTACCAAAAATAAGCATATAAATATTATACATGTACAAATCACTGCATGAAGCAACATGCAGTAACCCAGAGCCACAGTGACCCCTTGTGGCCTCCAGAAGCATGCAGGGCCATCTGAAGGTCACTCTACTGCAGATGTAGCAAATCCTGTCTGACCTTCATAAATGCGTTTGTAAAGTGAGACAAACACACAAGCACAGTATAGAAAGTCAGAACGGTATTTTTTTTATTTGAACTGTACTGTATGCTAAATGTTCACCTCGGTACAATAAACAAATACAAATACTCACACTAAAAACCAAACCTACAGTTCTGGAACCAACCTGACTGGAGTTGGCCGAGGACCTCAGAATATTGCATATAAACAACACAATGAGCTCCGAACAGTGCGCTTCCACATAAAGAACCCAAAAAAAGGAACAGGGGGAGGATCACAGGAAAGTATGGTTACAAAAACATTAAACTAGACAATACAAATCTAATTTAACTGCCATACATTCAACACCAAAAAACGCACTGGATGTCAGATCTATAAAAATACCTCGGGTAGGCGGATAGGCTGATGGGAAGGAGCGAGTACTTAGACCACCGGGTTGTCGTGTGTTTCTGGAGCAGCCGGTAAATGTTCTTCCTGAGACAGGGGCGGTTTTTCACTCCAGTCCCTTTTCTGTGTGAGCTGCCATCTATTTTTTTTTGTGAGTTTTACAGAACTCATAGCAAACACAAAATCAAAAAAGGTGACGTTCACTCAATTCCAATCTAAATTAATTAATTTATATATATTTATATATCAGTAAAATAGTGTGCTCTTGGGTTTTAAAGAGGGAGGGGTTCTGAGCTGGTGCTTGTTGAATTTGTGCAATTCTGTAAACAAGAGGTCAGCAACTCAAAATGTTGTGGAACAAAAGCTAATAATTACACTATCATTTTTATTTTCGCCCAAGAACAGCTTTTACCTCTCTGTTCTCTTAATAGATACACAGTATATATATCTTTTTTTTTCATTATCAAGCACTTTAACACTGAAACAAAGACAAGCACTAATTCTGTGAATGTAAAGATAGAAACAATGTTATAACTGAATAACTGCATTGAGTTCTGTTACATGCCCAAATAAG
Organism: Gobiocypris rarus; assembly: GCA_023029165.1. Classification (NCBI taxonomy): domain Eukaryota; kingdom Metazoa; phylum Chordata; class Actinopteri; order Cypriniformes; family Gobionidae; genus Gobiocypris; species Gobiocypris rarus. The sequence goes on from CM040925.1 coordinate 12,075,219, forward strand.
GTGAGGAGGAAGAAGAGAAGTGCATGACGTATGATATCTGTCAATGTTTTAAACTGGTGCATGAGGAAAGAGGCTTGGCCATTGCGTTGTGCCACGCCCCCCTGACAAGAAAGCACCGCCCACCTGCATTGGAACAGGTGGAATTGATGTCCGCCCCTCACAAAAACAACAGAAACCGAACCACCAAACTTCCTGGGTTAAAACGTAAATGAACAGAAAAACACTAAAAACTGAAAACAAGACGTGGAGAGACGTCCATGAAGCATGTCTCCGGTGCAGCTGGCGCTGGCAGCTGATTGCTTGTTCACCCGTTCACTGTCTCTTAGTCTCTTAGATTTGCAGTTTTGCTGAATGACTGAACGCTGCTGTCTATTGGTCAGTGGTCAGGTGCGTGTGTGGCCGCCGTGGTTATGACTTGGCGAGGTGTTCTCTATGGTCGTTGTGTTTGAGGAGCTGGGTGGGGAAGGGGCGAGGCTGGGCTGGGTGCCCGGCGGCAGGGGATGGGCACCGGGCACCCCGCCAGGCATCATGCCCTCTATTTGTCCACCCATGCCACCAGGAGACACACCCACCGCACCAGGGGGAAACCTGGAGAAAAGACAGAGAAAACGAACATACAATGAGGTCATCGGTTTAATGCCACACCCTTTGACGGACTCGAAGCTTCATTTTGGCTGAGAAACTTTATTTATACACTAATATGTAAATAATTGACAACTGTATAACAATGTTTGAGAAATGTTAAACGACCAGAAGTTGCATCCAGTTATGCAAACTACTCAACTTTTTTTCATGGAATGTCACTGTTTTGAATTTGAAATATGCTATCATTTACATGATTCATGTAATTCATGATGGAATGTGATGAGACAAAAAAACTTTGTGTTTATGACATATTAGACAGACGAATAAGAGTTAATGTGTGCAAATTTTATTTTACAATAAAATATTATTTGCAAATACAGTAGTTTAAAATAAATTGATTACTTATACTAACTACAATAGACCTTTAACTTTTGCTGTTCTTATTTTTTCTTTCTTTATTCCCTTAAATCACTTTTAATAATTTAATTCCTTTAAATAAAAAGACCAATAACACCTCCAAAAAAACAAAAGGTGGTCCCCCCAATGTTCAGCGTGGTTACGGCCTTGACACACACACACACACACACACAATATTTGTGGGGTCTCTCAAGAGACGTAATGGTTTTTATACTGTACAAACTGTACATTCTATCCCCCTACACTGCCCCTGCCCCTAAACCTACCCATCACAGGAGACATGCTGCATTTTTACTTTCTCAAAAAAAACATCCTCTGTGGTGATCTCAGGTTTCACTATCCTTATGGGGACATTTGGTCTCCACTTTGTGATATAAATAAGGACACCCACACACACACACCCACACACACCCACACACACACACACACCCACACACACACACACACACACACACACACACACACACACACACACACACACACACACACACACACACACACACACACACACACACACACACACACACACACACACACACACACACACACACACACACACACACACACACACACACACACACACACGCGCATACACATACACTAGAGTTAGGGTTAGAGTTACCTGTAATTACACATATTTTAATTTTATGTTTTTTTATGAAGTTAATACTTTTATTAATCAAGGATGCATTAAATCAAAAGTGACAATAAAGACTTGTTTAATATTTACCATTTCAAATAAGAGCTGTTCTTTTTATCTTTCTATTCAGAAAAGATTCCTGGAAAAAAACATTAAGCAGCACAACTACATTATTATTATTATTATTAATAATAATAATAAATGTATCTTGAGCAGCAAATCATCATATTAGAATTATTTCTGAAGAGTCATGTGACGTTGATCACAGGAATAGATTACATTTAGTTATTTTAAAGTGTAATAAAGTTTTGCAATGTAATGTACAATTTTACTGTATTTTTGATAAAATAAACCTTGGTGAGTAGAAGAGACTACTTTAAATGCATCCATCTCACTGATTTAAAATGGCTACATTTTATAAATCAAAGTATTCTTCCTTTAATAACGTTTAAAAATCATACAAAGAGAAAATACTTAGTATTATCAGTCTCTAAATATAGATTTTCCACACATACAATCCAGTATGTTAAAGATAACATGGAAGATAACGTTATTAATTCAATATATCAATATATATTAAATGAAAATGAATGGATCATTTATAATCATTATGTTCATGTTATTATACGTTTTTTATTTATTGATATTGATTTATTTATTACTTGAAATAAATATAAGGTATTTATTTAGTTCTTGATTTATGATTCCTCTGGTGATTTATTGAAGTGGGCACAAATGGCCCTCCATACAAAATCTAATTGAACACAGCGCAACACAGCAAAATACATGCAGTAACAAATAATATGTGTAATTAAAATAATTCTAGAACCAATAAAAAAACCATACGTAAGTACAATTGCTGTTCAGCCTTCCATCAATGGGGAGGTATCACATGACATCATGTACTATTGTACATGAGAATGAGAAATGTAAAAACAAAAGTAAGGATATGCTTTATGTTTCAGACCTCACGGTTTTGCTCATCAAGTTGTCGTTCAGAGCTATTTGGCCAGTATCTTGATCTAGCGACAGCTGTGTTGTAGTACTCTGTGAATATTTACCTGTCATTGTTTAGGTATACATTTTGTCTTGCAGGCCGCCAGGAGAAACGGCTGGTAGGGGTTGGGCCACTCTGCTGAGCGAGAGAAGGAATCAGACTGAGCAACACACATTGTGTGTGTGTGGGTGTGTGTGTGTGTGTGTGGTTGTGTTTATATGTGTGGGCTGGAGAGTTGAATGCATAAAAATGAGGGGTTAGTTTGGGAAAACGTTCAGAAGGGTCAAGTGGGGAAAGCTAGAGGTGATACTGTCAATGTAGGGTTAATTTAATTTATGTGTGCCACAGGGATAGACGGCAGTAACCTTTCGGATCCCTCGCTCCAGACGCGTGCGTCGACTGGAGCGGACAGTTCCCAGTCCACCTCTGACCGTGCCGTGTCGCCAGGGCGGGGACGGCTCTCGTAAATAGGCGCTTGAGGTGGCTAGGTCGGCCACCCATGCTCTCTCGCGTGACTGAACGCCACTCGTCCCTCTAAGAAGTTGGACGCCGACCGCTCGGGGCCGTGTAACTATTTAGCATGCCGGAGTATCGTTCGTTATCGGAATGAACCAGACATGTGTCTATTTGCATATTGTGATCTGGAGGATCACGCTCACTACACAGGGATGAACTAATGAAGCTTGTTTGCCTTTGCTGAACACAACCGCTGTACTGCTTGGCTGCTCATACAGTAGGATGAATGAATTTGTTGAGTATTTAATCGCACTGTGAGGAAGGAGTGATCTTGAGTCCAGTGGAGAGATTTTATTTGACAATTTATGTTCCTCAGCAATTTGAGTACGTTTGTGGCAGATATTAACTTTTTCTATGACTAAACTAAAACATTTAAAAGTGCAGTATGCTAATTCTGAGAAACGCTGTTGAAAGTGGATCGAACCGAGCACCTAAACACACTTGTAGCCAATCAGCAGTAAGGGGCGTGTCTATATGGGGGCGGGGCTATCAATATAGGGGTGTGAACCTTGTGGGTAGGGGGTGATTTCAAACATCAATAGCGTTTCTCAGAAATCGCTTAACTGCACCTTAAATTTTTTATAACATATTTTGATGTTTTTAATACAATTTATAATGAATTAACAAATACTATTTACTATATTTATTACCATTGCTATTTATTATTATACTATTTACTAAACTATTTTTAATAAATATTATAATTAAAATATTTAATTTAAAAAATATTAAACCATTTACTGAAGCATTATTTAAAAAAATTATAATTCAGTAGATATATAGTTTAAATGCATTATTTATTAACAAATAATATTTACTATACATCATAGTCAAACCAAAACTTATTCAGACCCCAGATATATTTGGGTGGGTGCAGGACACTATAGTTCATCATGTGACGATAGAAATTCCCAGAAATTCTTCATACAGTGAATAAACTGATAAACATTTGGGATCTACATTATTCAGACACCTGACCTGACCATGTTGTGCTGAAGTGTTTTTTCTTTTTATTGCTAATGCAACCTTTTACACCACAGACTGAACAAAATGAAGCATTGCTTGTTAATAGGTTGACCTAAATTGGAATGATCTAATTGTGTACTTAAATTTAACAGCTGGCAGCTGATTGGTTGATTGTAATCCATTACATACCTTTTTTATCAAAGTTATCTGACATTATCAAAATGAATTTGTTCTGACACAGTTTAACTCTGAGTTCTTGTCATATTTTATCACCATTTTCTAAACTATAGCAAATAAACTGTGATAATGTGAGAAAAGGTGTCTGATTACATTTTGGCTTGACTGTATATATTGATTTATTATACAATTACTATTTACTATTATACTATTAATTAAAAGAATAAATAACCACTAAATTATGTTAGTATTATACTAAGAATGAGAAGAAAACTATTTTCCATTGTGGTAAGAAAAATATTATATGACATATAAATTAATTCAAGATTTTTTTTATGTTAAAACTGATAAGCAAATTATTTTTGAGACTAATAAAACTAAATGCAATGAAAATCCCGATACTCAATCCTGGAAACGAGGGTGCTTGAGATGACAGTAACAAACTCAAGGGTGGATGGAATAAGGGTTAGTATGGCATGACAGGTAATGTATGAAGATCTCTGCGTGTTTAAAATCTCTTTTCTCACCTGTAAGCACCGCCGTTGAGTTCCGGATGTACCTGCTGCTCCATCACCCCCCACGGCGCCGTAGTGACAAAAAACTCTTTGTTGACGCAGTTTCTGAGACTGTCTGGAATACGACCTGAAAACCAGAACAAACCCGAGACATGATGACCGATGTACAACAGAACGGATGCTTTCAGAGAGAGAGAGAGAGAGAGAGAGAGAGAGAGAGAGAGAGCGAGAGCGAGAGCGAGAGCGAGAGAGAGAGAGAGAGAGAGAGAGAGAGAGAGAGAGCGAGAGAGCGAGAGAGAGCGAGAGAGAGCGAGAGAGAGAGAGAGAGAGAGAGAGAGAGAGAGAGCGCAAGAGAACGTTTATATAAAGAACTAGATTTACATTTCCTGAAGGAAATACAAGAGCTTGGCTAGGCAGCATAAAATGTTTGAGGTAAAATGACTAAGTTTGAAAAGTTCACATACTTTGATAATCACAATTGTGTATGCAAATTATTCAATGTCATCATCAGAAGTGGTTACATTTTGAACAGAAAACATTCTAACAAAGAAGTGAATGGGAGCTTTCATACCAGTGATGGCCCTGCGGATCTCAGTGGCCGCGGCCTCTCGCATCTCTAGTGAGGCCTGCTCACTGTACCACGCCGTGTGAGGGGTGCAGATCAGATTTGGCGCATCCTTCAGAGGACCCTGAGTAAAACTGAGAGAAAGCCAGAGCATAAGGGAGACAGAATGAGACTATATCCTAATCTGCATACTTTTACTACACACTCAAAGTATGGGTAGCACTTTATTTTACAGTCCTGTTTCGCATGAACATACTACAAACTTATTGTAGTAATGACACTAACTAGGTACTAACCCTGAACCTACCCCTCAACCTTAACTTAACCCATGTTACCTTACACTGCTCAGTACTTTTATGGGTAAGTACACTGTAAGTACATTGAAAGTGCAAGTAGTGTACTTCACTGGTGATGTGAAAGTACAAGCACTACTGTAACATTTAAAACATTTAAAACCGTTTTCCATTTTAATATATTTCAAAATCTAATTTATTCCTGTGATGCAAAGCTACATTTTCAGTATCATTACTCAAGTCTTTTTGGTGAATAGAAAGTTAAAGAGAACAGCATTTAAAAAAATTCTACCACTATACATTTCTTAACTGTGATTTTTTTTCAAGTTCAATGCATCCTTGCTAAATAAAAGTATTTTTACATTTTAATTTATCATTCTCAAATGCAAACTTTTGAATGATAGTGTACTTTTCATAACGTAGTAAGATAATATGAACTAAATTATTTACCATAAAAATGTATTATTACACAACTTTGGATGCACTGCTTGTATTTTTGCATTATTCTCTTTTGATTATTAAATCACAAAGAAATAATAAATGTAGTGCTACCATAAAAAATGGCCATTATGTTCTAGAAAAGTAAAATGCCAGAGGAGAAAAATGTGCAATCCTTGCTATTTTTGTACATCTGAAATAATACCCCAACATCAATGTACTATAATCAGAATTTTGCATATTATACAGATGTAATAGAATGCAAACTTAAGTGCAATTTAAGAAATGTTTAGAGTTACGTACATATATTATCTTAAGACAAATTTTAGGTGTACAGTAACACGGAGATTGTTATAATTAGTATGTCATTATAAATGTTACCTGAAGGGTTCAGACTCGTGAACGTCCAGGGCGGCCCCCCGTATCCTGCCCTCTTTTAGAGCCTGAGCCAGGGCTTTTTCATCGACCAGACCCCCTCTGGCTGTGTTGACTAGAAATGCTCCCTGTCGCATCTAACAAAAACATGATATTTCACAAGTCCTCAAAGTCATGTTCAGGCCACAGCCACTAGATGGCGCTCATGATAACAGGATGGGATTAATGGACTGTTTGTGTGTAGTCTACCTGTTTGATGGTGAAGTCGTTAATGAGGTGGTGATTGTGTTCATTTAGGTTGCAGTGGAGAGACACACAGTCGCTCTGGTACAGGAGGTCCTGTAAGGTGTAAACTCTCTGGACGCCCAGCGATCGCTCTAAACCGTCTTGCAAGTATGGGTCATAAAAGATCACATTGAAGCCAAACGCTTTTGCTCGAACAGCCACTGCCTGTCCTGATCGGCCTATAACACAAATATACATAAATATATAAACACACAAACACATTAAGCAGAAATGACTTTACGATTGTTTATATAACTTGTATGACAACTATGGTGCTTTTTTTGTCCTCATTGGAGCTCAAAAAATTGTCAACACTGACTTAAGTTATTTGAAAACAAAAATTACACATGGATGACCTGATAGCGAATAGATGACAATTCATCAAAACCATTTCTTTAAGGTTCCTGTAATATTTCATATGTAATATTTAAAATGGTTCAAATTAATTGTCATCTTATAATATAATATAAATTATATTAAATTAAGTGTCTCCAGACTTTTGACTGGTAGTGTACATGAAAATATTAATATTTTAATATTATATTTAGTTAAATTCTTGAGTTTAGTCTTATAAGGGTTTAGGGTTGAATTGTGCTTACATATGAATTTCAAAACTAAAATTGTACTTTTTTTAAATGTTTTTTATTCACTGCATGTTTTAATCGTTACATAATGCTCATACTTCAATTTGTGATGATTGTAATTTATGTGAAATTTTAAATAGATCATGTTTTACATACACTGATCAGGCATAACATTATGACCACCTTCCTAATATTGTGATGGTCTCACTTTTGCTGCCAAAACAGCCCTGACACGTTGAGGCATGGACTCCACTAGACCCCTGAAGGTGTGCTGTGGTGCATCTGACACCAAGATGTTAGCAGCAGATCCTTCAACTCCTGTAAGTTGTGAGGGGGCCTCCATGGATCGGACTTGTTTGTTCAGCACATCCCACAGATGCTCGATTGGAATGAAATATGGGGAATTTGGAGGCCAAGTCAACATCTCAAACTCGTTGTGCTCCTCAAACCAGCAATTTGAGCTACACTAGCTTGTCTGTTTGATTGGACCACACGCTCTCCACGTGCGTCAATGAGCCTTGGCCGCCCATGACCCTGTCTCCGGGTCACCACTGTTCCTTTCTTGGACCACTTTTGATAGATACTGACCACTGCAGACTGGGAACACCCCACAGGAGCTGCAGTTTTGGAGATGCTATGACCCAGTCGTCTAGCCATTAAAATTGGCCCTTGTCAGACTCGCTCAAATCCTTACGCTTGCCTAGTTTTCCTGCTTCTAACACATCAACTTTGAGGACAAAATGTTCACTTGCTGCCTAATATATCCCACCCACTGACAGGTGCCGTGATGAAGAGACAATCAGTGTTATTCACTTCACCTGTCATAATGTTATGCCTGATCATTGTATATAGTTCTCTTTTCTAAGTCGCTTTAGATAAAAGCATATATAATGCATATGTATCTCAGATTTGTATTTCAATTTATAACACAGAACAAACAAAATAATATAAAATAAAAATAATAATTGAATTTAACAAACATTATTGTATTATGTAATGCTTGTTATAAGTCATTAATAAACATTATAATATTGTTAACACAATTGTGTAATATTCATATGTTTAATGATGAAGTGTTTCTTTGTTTCTGTCTCTCACCAAAGCCAATAAGTCCGAGAGTTTCCCCTCTGATGCGGGCGGCCCCTGATGCCACCTCTCGGATCTGCTCCACGCTCTGGACCCGGGTGCCCTCCCGCATGGCCTGGTACAGCCAGGTGTTCCTCCTGTACAGGTTCAGGATGTGGCAAAGTGTTGAGTCTGCCGTCTCCTCCACGGCGGCTGATGGGATATTACACACTGCAATACCTGCAGACATGCGCAAATGCTCAGTCTGATTCATAGAAGTTATGCAACATGAAAATATTCCTATTTACATATCAGAATATTCAATAGACAAGGCAAGGCCTCAGATGGTGCAATCATACTTATATTCAAGTAAACCCTGATCCGTCTTCTATCCATTCATGGATTTGACCTGTAAGTTTATCCAGCCTTCATTATAAGGAGAAATGGAGATCATTATCTAGCCAGAATACCTTCTTCTTTAATTCTAACCACATAAACTGTCTGTCCCAGAGGAACAATTAGTCGTCCTCTAACTTCTTCGGTCTCTGACAGAATTCTCATCGCCGTTTGGCTCGTCAAACTTTCAAACATCCAACGTTTCCTCACTACACGCAGAGTACTTTGTTGTTCTGAACAAAGATTGAACCTAGTATCTCAGCTGAGGAGTATTTGATGTCAGTAGTGTGTTCTCTGTGACACCTAGTATCACTATATAAACGCATTTTTATACATTCTGCATTTTATTTGCTACAGCTCTTCACAAAATTATCTATGCTTTAAGTTTCTCACTATTAATTTTTCAGGTGTCCAGAAAGCTGCTGAAGCAACACAAAAGACATTGATGTCAAATGGTACCTCGGATTTTTAGATAAAGATTATTCTCATTATTATCTAGGTAAAACAATAATATTTCAAGAGTTTTATTTGTCACATACACAGTTATATACAGAATATACAACTGGCAGTGAAATGTAAACAGGTCCGCTCTAAAGACAGTGCAAATAACAGTTACAAGAAAACACAAGGAGGAAATTAAAATAGAAATAGAATAAAAATAGAATAAAAAAAGTACTAAACATATGTAGAGTTATAAATAATCAAGTAGGAGATAAAAAATATATATATAAAGTATAATGTGCAAACAATAGGTATAATGTAATGTGCAAATTTACATTTCTATGTCAAGTATCAACCTGCAGACCCAATGCTCTTACCCATCTCTCCAGCTGCTTTAATGTCAATATTGTCATATCCACTACCGATGCGGATTATGATTCGGAGGGCTTTAAATTTCTCCAGATCTTCTCTGGTCAGTGTGATGGTGTGGTACATCATCGCCCCCACCGCCTCGTTCAACACCTGCCACAGACACATTTATACCACACTATAAACAACAGGGCACACAACTGTGGGATGTTTATTAAGGACACATAAATCATTTCTTTGTAGCATCCTGGGAGGAGTATGTGGGTGTAATGCATTTCTCATGATGAGTTTGCCATGTTCGTGTACATGTCATTTAATGCATTTCCTCCCAGTTTGATAATTGTTTCTTTTTTAATCTGTACAAACTCACAATTATATATCAAATAGCAATAAAAGAGATTAAATTTAGCAGGGTAATTCAACTCAATTTTACACTAAATTAATATATACAGCGCTAGTGGGTCTGATAATTGGGTCACTATAAAATGAATCACAGCCTGTGTGTTTGTATGAACCAGTGTTTCTGGCAGAATTCTGCTTTTGTTTAGTATGCATGCTTACTAAACAAATCTATTTTATGTAACATATTTGAATGTTCTTTTCATTAAAAACAAGCAAACAATTTATTACAACAAAATCTTTGACTGTTAGTAACAGATTCACTAAGTGACTTGTTGACTGATCCAAACAGATTAAATAGCTTGTGCTTTTGTGGGCTTTTTTAATCAATTCATTAAAATAACTGGTTCATAAGAGTTTGTGAATCAGACTACAGTAGTTGTTGTTACACACAGTCAGTGAAAACAAGGCAACAAAACATGTCATATATTTGTTACATATTTGTAGTCTGATTTAAACTTTTGCAGCAAAACATGACATGTCTATTTCTGTCAACCAATTCAAAACAAGTTGTTTGTGTCATCACTCATAATTATTCATTTTTCATATATTAAAATGTAACAAAAAACCTTGGAGGGAGGGAGGGAGGGAGGAAGGAAGGAAGGAAGGAAGGTTGTAAAAGGAAGGAATGAAGGAAGGAAGGTTGTAAAAGGAAGGAATGAAGGAAGGAAGGTTGAAAAAGGAAGGAATGAAGGAAGGAAGGTTGTAAAAGGAAGGAATGAAGGAAGGAAGGTTGTAAAAGGAAGGAAGGAAGGAAGGAAGGAAGGTTGTAAAAGGAAGGAATGAAGGAAGGAAGGTTGTAAAAGGAAGGAATGAAGGAAGGAAGGTTGAAAAAGGAAGGAATGAAGGAAGGAAGGTTGTAAAAGGAAGGAATGAAGGAAGGAAGGTTGTAAAAAGGAAGGAAGGAAGGAAGGAAGGAAGGTTGTAAAAAGGAAGGAATGAAGAAAGGAAGGTTGAAAAAAGGAAGGAATGAAGGAAGGAAGGTTGAAAAAAGGAAGGAATGAAGGAAGGAAGGTTGTAAAAACGAAGGAATGAAGGAAGGAAGGTTGAAAAAAGGAAGGAATGAAGGAAGGAAGGTTGTAAAAAGGAAGGAAGGAATGAAGGAAGGAAGGTTGTAAAAAGGAAGGAATGAAGGAAGGAAGGTTGTAAAAAGGAAGGAATGAAGGAAGGAAGGTTGAAAAAAGGAAGGAATGAAGGAAGGAAGGTTGTAAAAAGGAAGGTTAAGGAAGGAAGGAGGGAAGGATGTAAAAAGGAAGGAAGGTTGTAAAAAGGAAGGAAGGTTGTAAAAAGGAAGATTTTAAGGAAGGAAAAAGGAAGGAAGGAATGTTGTAAAAAGGAAGGAAGGTTGTAAAAAGGAAGATTTTAAGGAAGGAAAAAGGAAGGAAGGAATGTTGTAAAAAGGAAGGAAGGAAGGAAGGAAGGTTGTAAAAAGGAAGGAATGAAGGAAGGAAGGTTGTAAAAAGGAAGGTTAAGGAAGGAAGGAGGGAAGGATGTAAAAAGGAAGGAAGGTTGTAAAAAGGAAGATTTTAAGGAAGGAAAAAGGAAGGAAGGAAGGTTGTAAAAGGGAAGGAAAGAAGGAAGGTTGTAAAAAGGAAGGAAGGAAGGAAGGAAGGTGGTAAAAAGGAAGAAAGGAAGGAAGGTTGTAAAAAGGAAGGAAGAAAGGAAGGAAGGTTGAAAAAAGGAAGGAAGAAAGGAAGGAAGGTTGTAAAAAGGAAGGAAGAAAGGAAGGAAGGTTGTAAAAAGGAAGGAAGGAAGGAAGGTTGTAAAAAGGAAGAAAGGAAGGTTGTAAAAAGGAAGAAAGGAAGGTTGTAAAAAGGAAGGAAGGAAGGAAGGTTTTAAGGAAGGAAGGAAGGAAGGAAGGAAGGAAGGATGTAAAAAGGAAGGAAGGTTGTAAAAAGGAAGGTTGGAAGAAAGGAAGGAAGGAAGGTTGTAAAAGGAAGGAAGGAAGGAAGGAAGGAAGGAAGGAAGGAAGGTTTTAAGGAAGGAAGGAAGGAAGGATGGAAGGATGTAAAAAGGAAGGAAGGTTGTAAAAAGGAAGGAAGGAAGGAAGGAAGGAAGGCCTGGTCCTGAGGTATTTAATAAAAATAAATTGCTGATTCAATTCAACAAACTCGACTAAAACAAAATTTTTCCGTAGTGCTAGCGGTGCTAACACACCTTCTCATGGATTTCCTGCGTTGACTGCGCATCACAGAACGCCACAGTGGCCAGATCCTTCAGGATGGGCATCTCTACAGTACAGTCCCTCCCGTCCAACAGAGCGACCAGCGGCCGAGGATGCATCGGACCGTTCATGATTTGCGGCCTTATACCTGCAAAGATGGAGAGAAACGTGAACTTCCCACTCGCCCCCTGCCATGTGTCTTGTTGTCATGGAGATTGCAGCATTTGGGCAGAGTTATGAATACATTTCATTTAATAGCTTTGGGGGAAACATCTCGCTCTCTTGTTTCTCTCTTTTCACTCTCCACCATCTATTTAAAAAGGACTTCAAATGAGAATTATTTACCATGGTATTATTAAAAAATAAATGTGTGGGAGATGTTAAGGCAGCGTCGGGTCTCTCCGAGGGAAACGGAATGGATGCGAGAGATCAGGGGTTTGGCACGCTTTAAATGAGCAGTGGACACATCAAACGGAAACACAAATGACATGGTGGAGCCATCACTACATCAGAGCGGGAGAAATCAGAGGGGGAAGGACAGACGATGGGGCTCTCTCACACACACACACACACACACACACACACACACACACACACACACACACACACACACACACACACACACGTAGGTGCTCGACCAATCATTGTTCACAAAAGCTTGCCGACTGTTCATTTTCCAATAAACAATTTCAGAGCTCAGACAGCCTGCTTCTAAAAGCTTTTTTGGACAAGAAAAGCAAAGACAAACTTAAACTCAGTGATTTTTAAACAAACAGAGTCTGAGCCTAGCAGTACACAGCCATTATCCAATCAGAGGCCAGTAGGGGAATTATCCAATCAGAGAGCAGCAGGGGAAATCTCAGCCCTATCCTCAGCGATTCTCCACATTTACTCTGATCACAGGGCACAAAAGATCCTGACAAAACATTGATTTCAGAGAGGCTTTATATTTTAATCGCTATCACGATTTCTTTGTAGTTTTTCCTCAGGAGTCCCAGCAGGGATCGTCCACCTAAAAAATTTAAATATTTTACATCATATTTACACCCCTCGTGTTGTTTCTAAACCCATATGACTTTCTCTCTTCCTTGGAACAAAGACATTTTTTCTTAGTATTTTCACACTGATTTTTGGAAATATATGGTGACCAGTGACCATAAAGGTAAAAATGACTAACAAGAGCATCATAAAAAGTAATTCATTCGGTTCCTTCATCGTGTGAGGAACAGACCAAAATCTTTCCATCAGACAAAACTTTTGAATCTCAATTGCAATCGCATACTTTCAAACATGTTGCATCATACATCTTATATCAACAAATGATTTTCTTACTCTGTATTTCAATTGTAGTCTTTAAAAAAGGCATCTGAAATAAACTAAGTGCAATGTAGTGTTCTTCCCATACTCATTTTCCGCATAGACACTTGATACCAGCTGCTCTTTCTCGCTCTCTCATCTCTGCGACAGCGAGTTGACACACAAACCCGCCTCCCCTCACTCGTTTCATTTGCTCTGAATGAATATTGTTGGTGTTACAGGGTTTGGATTTCGGTGTAGTTTTGTGCATAATTTTAATAATTCCCTCAGATGTTTTGCTCACACCCAAAGTGCACGCACATAAAGCTCTCAGTGCTAAATTGAGTTCTTTTTCGCTGCTTATTGCGCTTAAACAGTCAAATATACACAAAATAATGTAAAAATGCTGGTCTAAGCGGGTTTTCACATACATACAGTCAATTATGTTTTACGTGAACGTAAACAGTTGAGAAAGAAAACATGTGTAATAGTATAAGGGAACCGTGTGTCAGGTCTTAAAGGAACACGCCACTTTTTTTTTAAAATAGGCTCATTTTCCAACTCCCCTAGATATAAACAGTTTTACCGTTTTTCGAATACATTCAGCCGATCTTCTGGTCTGGCGCTAGCACTTTTAGCATATCTTAGAATAGATAATTGATTCTGATTAGACCATAAGCATCTCACTCAAAAATATGACAAAAGAGTTTAGATATTTTTCCTTTTTAAAACTTGCCTCTTCTGTAGTTGCATCGTGTACTAATGGCGCATAAGGCAAGAGAAGCTGTTATATCTTTTATTTTACGCTATTTGCATATTTAGAAATGTATTCTGTATTAATTTATTCTTGCACTCAATGGACTGAAAACTAGCTAACGCTAGAAAAGCTGCTGATAATGCATAACATTTGCGGATAAATAACGTTAGAGCAATACCTTATTTTAATAAACGATTTGGTTTTTAATGCATGACTTCCATAAACACCGCATCAGTAGGGGCTGCCATTGTTGTTTCGCGGGCTATGTGATGTCAGAGCGCGTAACTGGGAGTACATCGAGTACCAGTTCACGGGTGGGAAGTCACGGGTTTGACAGTTGTTCCAGTGCACCTTCACGGGTAGAAGGTCGGAAAAACACGGGTTACTGGCTGCCTGGACCGCGGCATAAGACCGCCAGAAAATGAAAAGTTGCGATTTTCTAGACCGATATGGCTAAGAACTACACTCTCATTCCAGCAGAACAATCAAGAAACTTTGCTGCCGTACCATGGGTGCAGCGGCGCAATGATATTACGCAGCTTCTGAAAACAGCAGCACTCTCTTTGTGCAAGCAGGTTGTCACGTTGGTTATGTTGACGGAAGTTAGCCTATTTTCAGGCGCTGCGTATAAATAGGAAACATATTTAAACTCTTTGGTAATTTTTTAGCGAGATGCTAATGGTCTAATCAGATTTAAAGATGTATGCTAAAGATATGCTAAAAGTGCTACCGCCGACCCGAGATCGGCTGAATGTATTCGAACCCGGTAAAACTGTTTATATCTAGGGGAGTTGGAAAATGAGCCTTTAAAGTGACAGCAGCCTAATATACCTGCTGCCAGATTATACAATCATATTAAAAATATCTATATGGCAGTTTTTTCCCTTGGAATCAATGTGAAAGTTGTGGCCAGTAACTTTGCAAAACCACTAGCCACAGTGGCTAGTGAGCAAAAAAAGTTCATGTAAAGCCCTGATAACAACTATATAAACATTGTTGGCATACACAAAAAAATGATCTGCCATTGGGGAGAGAAATATAATCTTGTTCTCTCTTCGAAGTTTTATTTTTCTGACCTCACCAGCATGTATAAACTCAAGACTTTTGCTTCTCAAAGTAAGCGTTTCTTGATTTAAGAATCTTCAGGTATTTGTACTGGAAAACAAGACAAATACTAGGATTTTTTTGTTTGTTTTGTTTGTTTTTTTCAGTGAACAACATGTCATGTGACCAATCATGATGCGGAAAGTATAAATAACATTTGAGATCTACAGAGGAAGGGAACCATAGACAATCATTTGCATTTCAGTCTGTTCCTCACACAAAGTACAGACCACATTTATGGGTTTTTTTGTGTATTTTTTGGAGAAGTATATGATGGTGAACATTTTACTAAACATTGTGTTCAACAGAAGAAATAAAAGTACGTAAGGTCACGAAGGTGAATAAATAATGACCAAATTTTCTGTTTTGGGTGAACTATCACTAATGTATATGAGCACGAGAGAGCGAGCAAGAGAAAGAGAAATGTAATACTCTCTTTGAAATCACATGAACAATAAAAGTCTGTAAAAACAAAAGGAAATGAGGAGATTTTTCCATGGAGCTGCGTTGACGTGGATTTGAGCGAGTGTGTGTGTGTGTGTGTGTTAAATATGGCAGCGTGTACATCACACTGTATGTGTGAGTTTCCCCACTTCTTGTTTAGGTGTGCCGCTGTGATTTTAATAAGTGTGTGTGTGTGTGTGTGTGTGTGTGTGTGTGTGTGTGTGTGTGTGTGTGTGTGTGTGTGTGTGTGTGTGTGTGTGTGTGTCAAGCAATCTTGGATAAAAAAAAAGCTGGCAGCCAAGTGCCTCACCTCACTGTCAACTGCTGCTTGTGGTTACTAAGCAACCTCATCTCTCACCGTCACACACACACACACAACTGAGACACAAACACATGCACAAACAACAAAAAAATCTTTCTGAAATGGAAAACACACTCCAAAGCTAATAGACACTTGCAGGATGAACAGTTGAAATGGTCAAATCACTGAATGGCCGTCCAGGACCTGATATAAACCAGGTGCATGAGTGTCTAATAAGAGTGTATCTGTGCTGCGTCACTTTTTCTTCTCTCTCCACCCCTCCTGATCTATTAGCCAGGGATTTGGTTGCCAAACACACACACACACACACACACACACACACACACACACACACACACACACACACACACACACACACACACACACACACACACACACACTAATGATAAGGAGTCAGGAACACAATGCACTGTGTTTGCACACATGTCAAAGTAGTTTGCAGATGTGTCACAGACAGCCGCCAAGACATGCGCTTGTGACACCACCAAAAAGCATGAACCGCGCACACACACACACACACACACTCACACACACGCGCACACACACACACGCGCACAAACACACACACACACACACACGCACACACACACACACACACAGAAACAGACTTTTGCTTTTGGCCAATTTCGGAAACATGCGTCTTGCCTGGAAAATGCTGCCTCCACATTCCTCCCATGAAGAGCAGCCCAAAAAACAGGGGAGAAAAAAAATGGAGGGAGGCGGCAGAGAAAAAGCGTTCTCCTGTGATTGTGTCCTGGGGGTATCCCTCCTCTCGCTGTCTGTCGCTTGCTCGCTCACTCACTCCCCCATATGTGGGTAAGCTGAGATCTGCTCTTCTTCGGTCAGTCGCTCAGGAACAGAAGCGTTCGGATACAGACAGAAGAGCTTGTTGTTTTCATTCCTCGTTCTAGCCTCTCACTCTCGGTTTGTCCATCTTGATTGCCATTTTCATCCCCCCTCTCGTCTCATTTTAGAACAGACCGCTCAAGGTGAAAAAGGAGAGGAATAATTACGCCTGGCCGAGTAGAGGAGAGTCACGGAAAGAGGGAGAGGGTCAAAAATTCCCACACGAGTGCCAGTGCAAACGAGTTGTGCCGTTCCACTCCTCACGCTTCCAATCACTCCCCCTTCTGTTGCTCTTTTTTTCGACCCACTCCTTTTTTTTCTCTCTCAACCGCACTCCCTCGCTCTCAAATTTATGATTTGGAGACCACAGTGGTTAGAGACTGCCAGCCTCTCCCTTCCACTCAAACCTCTCTGCCTGCCTTTCTTTTATTTTCTCTTGCTCTTTCTACCTCTCTTTTATTCACCCACCCTCTATGCTCAAAAATTACTCACTTTTAAAAATTTTATTTATTTGGAGTATGTAATGTGAACACTGTGTGTGTGTGTGTGTGTGTGTGTGTGTGTGTGTGTGTGTGTGGGCATGTTTTTGTGAAATATCAGGACACAAATGTGTATAATGACATGGGTATGACATAGGTATTACAAAAAGAGGGTGAAATATGAGGACGTTCCCCATGTCCTCACTTTTCAAAATGCTTATAAATCACACAGGATGAGGTTTTTTTCACAGAAAGTAAACTGCACAGTCTCCTGTGATGGGTAGGTTTAGGGGCAGGGGCAGTGTAGGGGGATAGAAAATAAGGTTTGTACGGTATAAAAACCATTACGTCTATGGAATGTCCTCACATTTCACAAAAACAAACATGTGTGTGTGTGTGTGTGTGTGTGTGTGTGTGTGTGTGTGTGTGTGTGTGTGTGTGTGTGTGTGTCAAAGACCCAAACAGAACAAACTATAAAAAGAAATGAATGAATGAATGAATGAATGAATGAATGAATGAATGAATGAATGAATGAATGAATGAATGAATGAATGAATGACCGAAACAAAAGAACTGACTATAAAAAGAAAAAATGAACAAACTAATGAATGAGTGAACTAACTATAAAAAGAAAACAAACAATGAACAAATGAATGAATGAATGAACTAACGAACGAACAAAGCAAACAAACAAACAAACAGAACAAACTATAAAAAGAAAACATGGACAAACTAATGACTAAACAATGAATGAATGAATGAATGAATGAATGAATGAATGAATGAATGAATGAATGAATGAATGAATGAATGAATGAATGAATGACCGAAACAAAAGAACTGACTATAAAAAGAAAAAATGAACAAACTAATGAATGAGTGAACTAACTATAAAAAGAAAACAAACAATGAACAAATGAATGAATGAATGAACTAACGAACGAACAAAGCAAACAAACAAACAGAACAAACTATAAAAAGAAAACATGGACAAACTAATGACCAAACAATGAATGAATGAATGAATGAATGAATGAATGAATGAATGAATGAATGAATGAATGAATGAATGAATGAATGAATGAATGAATGAATGAATGAATGAAGACCCAAACAAAATAACAGACTATAAAAAGAAAAAATGAACAAACTAATGAATGAGTGAACTAACTATAAAAAGAAAACAAACAATGAACAAATGAATGAATGAATGAACTAACGAACGAACAAAGCAAACAAACAAACAAACAGAACAAACTATAAAAAGAAAACATGGACAAACTAATGACTAAACAATGAATGAATGAATGAATGAATGAATGAATGAATGAATGAATGAATGACCGAAACAAAAGAACTGACTATAAAAAGAAAAAATGAACAAACTAATGAATGAGTGAACTAACTATAAAAAGAAAACAAACAATGAACAAATGAATGAATGAATGAACTAACGAACGAACAAAGCAAACAAACAAACAGAACAAACTATAAAAAGAAAACATGGACAAACTAATGACCAAACAATGAATGAATGAATGAATGAATGAATGAATGAATGAATGAATGAAGACCCAAACAAAATAACAGACTATAAAAAGAAAACATGACCAAACAATGAATGAATGAATAAACAAACAAACAAACGAATGAACGAACGAACGAACAAACGAACAAGAAAAAATAAAAAAAACCTATAAACAGAAAACATGAACAAACTAATGAGAGTCTGAGTGAGAGAGAGACAATGAATTTATGAAGGAATGAACGAACGAACAAACAAATACACAAACAGAACAAACTATAAAAAGAAACCATGAACAAGCTAATGAGTGTGTGTGTGTGTGAGAGAGACGATGAATGAATGAATGAACGAATTAATGAATTAATTAATTAATTTATGAACGAATGAAAAAATACCCAAACAGAACAAACTATAAAAAGAAAACATGAAGAAACTAATGAATGAATGAATGAATGAACTAAGACCCAAACTATAAAAAGAAAACAAACAATGAACAAATTAATTAATGAATGAACTAACGAACAAACAAAGCAAACAAACAAACAGAACAAACTATTAAAAGAAAACATGGACAAACTAATGACCAAACAATGAATGGATGAATTAATTAATTAATTAATTAATTAATGAACAAACGAACAAATACCCAAACAGAACAAACTATAAAAAGAAAACATGAACAAACAAACTAATGAGTGTGTGTGTGTGTGTGTGTGTGTGTGTGTGTGTGTGTGTGTGACGATGAATGAATGAATGAATGAATGAATGAATGAATGAATGAATGAATGAATGGATGAATACCCAAACAGAACAAACTATAAAAAGAAAACATGAACAAACTAAATGACCAAGCAATGAATGAATGAATGAAAGAATGAAATAATGAATGAACAAACGAATTAACAAATTAAACAAACGAACGAACGAACAAAACAAAAACAAACAAACAGAACAAACTATAAAAAGAAAACATGAACAAACTAGTGTGTGTGTGTGTGTGTGTGTGTGTGTGTGTGTGTGTGTGTGTGTGTGTGCGCGTGTGTGCGTACAAACGAACAAACAAGACCCAAACAGAACAAACTATAAAAAGAATACATGAACAAACTAATGACCAAACAAACAATGAATGAATGAATGAACAAAGACCCAATCAAATGAACATCAAATTAATGTTTGAACAAACAAATGTTCCAAATTAAATAAAAAAGTAACAAATTAAACAAATGAAAATGAATGAAAGAACAAAACTTTGAATTAATAAAAAATAAAAATAAATTAAAAAAAACTTACAAATGAAAGGACAAAGTAGAAAACTAACAAACTTAACAACCAAACAAAAGAGACAATTTACTAATGCACATCAGCTCTAAATGAATAAGAATGGCTGAAGGGAAAGTTAAGTGCACACTGCAGACTGCATTGTGCCGACACAACAAAGACGTGTAGCTGCTAATGTTGTGTACAGCGGAGCTGAATGACTGATTTTAAGCTACTTAACACCAAATGAACACACTGTCACAGTGGCCAATACACGCTGTCCCAAATCACTTAACCGGATTTCCAGTGAAAGTCAAGACATTCGCTACACTTTTCAGAAAACACACACAGAAAGGAATTCAAGGCTGTGGAACAGTCACCACATGAGTGGAGGGTCATGTAACACACAGCTGGTCAGAGGAACCAGATCAGCACAATTAGACTGAGATAACACAATATCAGCCTTACAGGGGACATACCATTGAAAACAGGATTTTCCTTGCACATTTGAAATAAAGCAGTGCACATAGAAAGACTGTTATATTCTCAACACAAAGCTTCCTCCAGTTCAAACTGAACATTTAGAAAAAATGAAAAAATGTTGCTTTCAGGAATCATTGTGGTCATGACGAGCTCATTAACATAAGACCATAAGCACCTATTAGTATTCAGCAACTTGCTACACCCTGATGATCGACAGTGAAGCACACAAGCTAGCCAATCATAACAGACATCATTTGCATAAAGCTTTAAAGGTACAGTATCAAAAACAGCCTGTTTTCTATGGGGTCCTTTAAAAGGATCCGAGAGAGGGTGGCGTGAAAATGGGTATGGAAAACTAAATTATCTTGGCTTTTGGGGAGAGAAGCCTTGACTGACTTTAGGGGGGAAATACAAAAGTAAGAATATGGTAGAGCTGCACAATTAATCTAAAAAAAATAAAAAAATAAATCACAATATGGCTTAGGGCCGATTATCAAATTCCAAAGGTAACAATTTAATTTAATAAATATAAGCACTGTTTGTTGAAGCATGGAGTTGTACCAGCCTCCTAGACTTGTAATACATGCTCAGAAACCTGTTAACGTCTGTTAACAACAAACCTTGATGGTTTAACATTTTAAATTTATGAAATTAAGATATACACTCACCTAAAGGATTAATAGGAACACCATACTAATACTGCGTTTGACCCCCTTTCGACTTTAGAACTGCCTTAATTCTACGTGGCATTGATTCAACAAGGTGCTGAAAGCATTCTTTAGAAATGTTGGCCCATATTGATAGGATAGCATCTTGCAGTTGATGGAGATTTGTGGGATGCACATCCAGGGAGCGAAGCTCCTGTTCCACCACATTCCAAAGATGCTCTATTGGGTTGAGATCTGGTGACTGTGGGGGCCATTTTAGTACAGTGAACTCATTGTCATGTTCAAGAAACCAATTTGAAATGATTTGAGCTTTGTGGCATGGTGCATTATCCTGCTGGAAGTAGCCATCAGAAGATGGGTACATGGTGGTCATAAAGGGATGGACATGGTCAGAAACAATGCTCATGGCATTTAAACGATGACCAATTGGCACTAAGGGGCCTAAAGTGTGCCAAGAAAACATCCCCCACTCCATTACACCACCACCACCAGCCTGCACAGTGGTAACAAGGCATGATGGATCCATGTTCTCATTCTGTTTATGCCAAATTCTGACTCTACCATCTGAATGTCTCAACAGAAATCAAGACTCATCAGACCAGGCAACATTTTTCCAGTCTTCAACTGTCCAATTTTGGTGAGCTTGTGCAAATTGTATCCTCTTTTTCCTATTTGTAGTGGAGATGAGTGGTACCCGTTGGGGTCTTCTGCTGTTGTAGCCCATCCGCCTCAAGGTTGTGCGTGTTGTGGTTTCACAGATGCTTTGCTGCATACCTCGGTTGTAACGAGTAGTTATTTCAGTCAAAGTTGCTCTTCTATCAGCTTGAATCAGTCGGCCCATTCTCCTCTGACCTCTAGCATCAACAAGGCATTTTCGCCCACAGGACTGGATGTTTTCCCTTTTCACACCATTCTGTGTAAACCCTAGAAATGGTTGTGCGTGAAAATCCCAGTAACTGAGCAGATTGTGAAATACTCAGACCGGGCCGTCTGGCACCAACAACCATGCCACACTCACAATTGCTTAAAATCACCTTTCTTTCCCATTCTGACATTCAGTTTGGAGTTCAGGAGATTGTCTTGACCAGGACCACACCCCTAAATGCATTGAAGCAACTGCCATGTGATTGTTTGATTAGATAATTGCATTAATGAGAAATTGAACAGGTGTTCCTAATAATCCTTTAGGTGAGTTTATAAATAATTATTATAAATAATTTTACAGTTGTACTGTGAATTTTTTTTTTAAAGTACAGTGAAATATTCCAGTAGTAATTCTTATTTTGTTAAATACTTATATTAATAATATATATATATATATATATATATATATATATATTTTTTTTTTTTTTTTTTTTTTTGATAGTCATAATATATTTGGCAAAATTGTTCAGCCCTACAAGCAAGCAATCAAATAAAATAAATAAATATTCATTAGATTATTAATTTTTCCCCAAATCATGCACTGGCTTCATTCATCAGCATAGCTTCTTTAAATTCTTTCGAATTCTTAATTTAAGAGTGAAATGTGTAATTTCTGTGCAACAAAATGGAATTGCAAAAATAATGAACATTTCCAGATGAGCTTTAAACAATCTTCCAACTTCTCCCGGCTAAAACTTATAATGCAGTTCCACTTGGTGCTGCAGAAATGACATCATTCACCATGCATACATTATTAAACAATGACGTGAGATCTCTAGTTTTACTTAAGAGCAAACCTGGTGTGGTGACCAAACAAGAGAAAACAAACAACACGTTAACACAGATAATTAGCACAGTGTTCAATCTTCATTCTCACTCTCCTAAAGTGAACACACACACACACACACACACACCAGATGTGATATCTCTCACTCCGTTTCGTTCCCCAAAATACTTTTTTTCCCTCTATTCATTAGTTTCACATTCTCTCGCTCTCTCCTTCTGTTAGTTCTCTATATGACAGGAGCCATCTGGCCTTCTGAACGAGAGATTGGACCAGGGAATGAGAGGTTTACAACACACACACACACACACACACAGCTGTGTTTTGTTACACTAAAGACAGAGGCTCTTTAT